>CM039673.1:465932899-466190532 GCA_022496015.1 Hordeum marinum | reverse complement strand
TCTTGAAGCACCCATCCATCCCTTTGTGCCTGGGTGGACCTTTCCGCGTGAATACTGGCCACCTCCAGCATCACCTAGGCTAACCACTGGTTTCTCCAGGGCGCCGTTCAACCATCATCCACCCAGAGGTATGTTGAAAACTTGGAGTATTGAAATCTTGATCATTATGTAGGTCTTGAAATTATTAACTCTCTCAACTCTCATGAATCACACAACCAACCCCGTCTACTAATAGCATAGCAAAGGTAAAACAACGTTTCCCGGGGCCAATGTTGTCAAAGGGGTTGAGAGGGGTATCTACCACATGATACTACTACTATGTAACCAAGTTTCCAACTAACCTATCTTGCATGCAACTGGGGAGATGGTAGAACTAATGCATATAAAACATGGGTAAAACATGATCAAAGTGACTTGCCTGATTGATGATCTTCGTACTTGAGTAACTCTAGGTAACAAGTTTCGCACTCCGGATAATCTAACGAAACAAACAATGCACTCAAATAAGCATACAACCAAAATAAGTACTCATAACATTCAGCAAAGAAGTACTAAACAAACAAGGCAAACAATGCACAAAATTCTCTAGCAAGTAAAACACACAAAGTTTTGTTTTTCCAAAGGGGATGATGAAAACACTACTACATAATAAAACTATTTTGAAATAGCAAAACAATTGTTGACAACAAGGAAAACAATAGAATATTTTATTAATAAACAGAATAATCAATTTAAGCTTGTTGGGAAAAGTTTAGTGAAGTTTATACAAGTTTTGATAAACACTATATGAATCAACTATAGTTATATTAACAAAAGAATGTAAAACTAAACTTATAATTTGTTAACAAAACATGTTCTTGACAGAAAAAAAATAATTTACTATTAAATCTGTCTTAGAAAACAGAAACAAAATATAGAAAACTTTGTTTGAAAACAAACTATTACTAGTTAGTTGTTTTAGTCAAATTAAGCCTAATTGAAAAGAAATTTTGATTCCTATGTTAAATAAATTAAACTAGGCAAATTTATATTTTTATTAACAGTAAGTGAAAACACTAAATGTTTACTAACAGAACCTAATAAACAAATAAAACCAAATTCTAAATCAAACTAATCAAAATTAAGTTTATAAAACTATATTATAATAATAAGCAGATTCTGTTTTTTGGGTAAAACAGTAATCAAATATATCATGAAAATCCTCAAACTATACCTGAAGATAGTCCTAACTAATACCAAACAGTAGCAAAAAGATTCATATCAAAATCTATTTTCAAACTCTAGTTATTCAGATTTGAAGATTTTAAGCAAATTTGATTCAATTCAAATTTCATAGTTCAAATTTGAAATTTAAAAGTACAGGGTGAAACTACATGAAAATTGTGAGCTATTGCAAAAAGAATCAACTCAAAACTCTAAACAGATTAAAAGATATAAGCAAAACAAAATTGGAAAACATTCTGTTAATTAAAACAAAACAGAAAATGAAAAAAAGTTTGCGTCGGTCAGGGGGCTACGTGGCGCGATCCGATTGGCTAAGGGGGGCGTTCGGTAGGTGAATTAGAGCGGGCGACCGTTCGGTAGAAGAAACGGTTCGGACTTAAGTTCGTTCTAATCTGGACCGTGGGATTTGGATCGGACGGTCGAGGGGGCTTACGGAGGGAGGTTGCCGGCGTCGGGGTACTCCGGCGAGTCCGGTAGCGGCGATTGCGACGGCGAGGTGTTCCGGTGGTCGGGGAGGACGGGGAAGTGGTCCTGGCGACGGGGACGGTCCTCCGGAGGCGATTGGTGGCGACGGCGTGGCGAATGATGGTCGGAGGTGGTGGCTACGATCGACGGCGACTTCCGGTGGTGGTGGAACTCCGACGAGCAATCGACGGCGTCTCGGCGAGAGAGAGAAGGGGGCTCGGGGGGGGAATGGATGCGGGGCAGTGGGGCTCTTATATAGGCGCTCGGGGGGGTGCGGGGAGGAGAGAGGGGAGAGATCCGGTGAGGGGGGGGGAGTAACGGCCGGCGTCGGGTCCGGCGAGCGCGGGGGGGGGACGATGACCGTTTCGGGCAACGGTCGGATGGGTGGGGCCCGATGTCAGCGAGAGAGCGGGAGCATTACTGCGCTCGGTCGGCCGACCGGTAACGGTTTCGGCTTTTAAAGCCGGTGGGCCGGCCCGTTTAATACCGGAAACGGTTACCGTTTCTTTTTAATAATTTCCAGAGACATTCAAAAACTTTTAAAGCATTCAAATCGTCTCTAAATATAGGGGTATTATATATCAAAATTAACAGAATAATAAATGCTATTTAATGAACATTTCTATTCTGTCATTTGAACACTTTGAAAAAAATATTATTTCAGAAATGTCCTAATTGTTTTTAAACCCTTTTTGCAAATATTTTCAAAATAACTCCTGGTTATTTTTGTTCAAATAATTCACCAATTAGACCCTGGTGTGGAGTGTCATGTTCCTCCTCTCTTATTTGAACTTTTAACCAAAAATTTTAAATAGAGGAAGCAACATAGGGAAAAGTAGAAGGGGACTTTCTGAAAACCAGAAGAGGCATTTCAACTAGTTCATACAATCAAGCAATGATGATAATAGATGCATAGCTATATTCATAACATTCCAAAATGGAATTTTGGGATGTTACAAACCTACCCACCTTAAGATGAATCTCGCCCTCGAGATTCGGGTTGGCTAGAAAATAGGTGCGGATGGTCTCTACGAAGATCTTCTTCGCGTTCCCAGGTGGCTTCTTCCTCAGTATGGTGACTCCACAAAACTTTGCAGAACTTGATAATCTTGCTGCGGGTAACTCTGTTGGATGTCTCGAGGATCTTGACAGGCTTCTCCTCATAAGTCAGATCACTTTCAAGCTGTATGGCCTCTAGGGGCACGGTGTCTCGCAAAGGGATGTCAACCATCTCAGCATGACATTTCTTCAGCTGGGAAACATGGAACACATCATGAACTTCGGATAATCCTTCCGGCAATTCCAGTTTGTATGCAACTTCACCTCTACGTTCAAGAATTTTGTAGGGGCCTATGAATCTGGGTGCTAATTTTCCTTTAACACCAAATCTCTTGGTTCCTCGAAGCGGGGACACACGAAGATATGCTCGGTCTCCCACTTCATACGTCACTTCCTTGCGCTTGTTGTCAGCATAGCTCTTCTGTCGAGATTGAGCTATTTTGAGTCTGTCACGTATCAACTTGACTTTCTCTTCAGAATCTCGGATAAGGTCGGGACCAAAAAGTTGTCGGTCTCCAACACCATCCCACGTCAGTGGTGTTCTACATCTTCTTCCGTATAAAGCTTCGAAAGGGGCCATCTTTAGACTGGTCTGATAACTGTTGTTGTATGAGAATTCTGCGTAAGGCAAGTTTTCGTCCCAACTAGATCCATAATCTAGCGCACAAGCTCTCAACATGTCTTCCAGAATCTGATTGACTCTCTCAGTCTGGCCATCTGTCTGCGGATGAAAAGCTGTACTAAACTCCAGTCTCGTACCCAAAGTCTCATGTAACTGATGCCAAAACTTTGAAGTGAATTGTGTTCCTCTATCTGACACTATACTCCTCGGAACTCCATGCAGACATACGATCCTGGTCATGTATATCTTGGCTAGCTTAGCACTGGTATAGGTGGTCTTTACTGGAATGAAGTGTGCTACCTTGGTCAAGCGATCTACCACTACCCAGATGGAATCATAACCTGAACGGGTCCTGGGCAATCCTGTGATGAAATCCATACCAAGTTTTTCCCATTTCCACTCGGGTATCGGCAAAGGTTGGAGTAACCCTGCTGGTTTCTGATGTTCTGCCTTTACTCGCTGACAAACATCACATATCGCAACATGCTCTGCAATATCTTTCTTCATACCTGTCCACCAATAACTTTCCTTTAAATCCAGATACATCTTGGTATTGCCTGGGTGTATCGAGTAAGGTGAATCGTGGGCTTCCTGAAGTATCAACTTCCTGAGCTCTGGTTCATTGGGCACATAGATTCGGTTCTCAAACCACAAAGTTCCGTGTTCATCCTCACGAAAACCTTTAGCTTTACCATCTTTCATTCTCTGTTTAATCTCAGCTATCTCCTTGTCCGATTTCTGGGCTTCTCGAATTCTTTCGGTCAAGGTGGACTGAATTTCCAGTGTAGCAACATATCCTCTTGGAACTATCTCTAGCTTGAGCTCTCTGAGATCATCGACTAACTCTTGAGGTAATCCTCCAGCTGTGAGTGTGTTCACATAAGTTTTCCGACTCAAGGCATCGGCTACAACATTAGCCTTACCTGGATGGTAGTGTAATCTCATGTCATAGTCCTTGATTAACTCTAACCATCTCCTCTGTCTGAGGTTCAACTCTTTCTGCGTGAAGATATACTTCAGGCTCTTATGGTCGGTGTAAACATCACAACTATTTCCGATAAGGAAATGTCTCCAAGTCTTGAGTGCGTGCACTACGGCTGCTAGCTCCAAGTCATGCGTGGCATAATTCAACTCATGAGGTCGTAGCTGTCTGGAAGCATAGGCTACAACTTTTCCATCCTGCATAAGTACTCCTCCAAGTCCTTGACGTGAAGCATCACAATAAACCTGGAAATCCTTCCGAATATCGGGCAAGATCAACACTGGGGCTGTGACCAAACGTTCCTTCAACTCCCGGAAACTGGCTTCACATTCCACAGTCCAAACATACTTGGATTCTTTCTTCAACAACTCTGTCATGGGCTTGGCAACCTTGGAGAAATTTTCAATGAACCTCCGGTAATATCCAGCAAGTCCAAGGAAACTGCGGATCTCCTTAACTGAGGTGGGTGACTTCCACTCGGTGACGGCTTCAACCTTAGCGGGGTCTACGGCTATTCCTTCTCCGGAAATAACATGTCCAAGGAATCCGACTTTCGTCAACCAAAATTCACATTTGCTGAACTTGGCATATAACTGATGCTCTCTTAGCTTTTCCAGAACTAAACGCAAATGTTGCTTATGCTCTTCCTCGTTCTTGGAGAATATCAGAATGTCATCGATGAACACCACAACAAACTTGTCTAGGTATTCCATGAATACTTTGTTCATCAAATTCATGAAGTAGGCAGGAGCATTAGTCAATCCAAAAGACATGACCGTATACTCATACAAGCCATACCTCGTGGTGAAAGCTGTTTTGGGTATATCCTGTTCACGAATTTTCAACTGGTGATACCCTGATCGAAGATCGATCTTGGAGAATACTTTGGCTCCTACGAGCTGATCAAACAAATCATTAATCATCGGTAGAGGGTACTTGTTCTTGATAGTCACCTCGTTCAAGGCACGATAGTCCACTACCATTCTCAAAGATTTATCCTTCTTCTCCACCAAAAGAACTGGGGCTCCCCAAGGTGAAGAACTTGGGCGAATATAACCTTTGTCCAATAACTCCTTAATTTGCTTCTTGATTTCCAACAGATCATTTGCGGGCATCCGATAGGTTCTCTTGGAAATTGGGGCTGTCCCTGGCTGTAGCTCTATTAAGAACTCAATCTCCCTATCTGGTGGCATTCCTGGTAATTCTTCCGGAAATACATCTGGAAATTCTTTTACCACAGGTACTTCCTCCTGAACAACTCCTGTGAGAGAATTTAACCGAGCACTCATACGTGTGCGTCGGGATACATACTTAATCCTCTTGTTCTCCGGGGTGGTGAGTGAAACAGACTTGCTAGGGCAATCAAGATTTCCTTCATACTTGGTCATCCAATCCATGCCTAGGATTACATCCAATCCGTGTGACTCTAAGACGATGAGGTCGGTGGAAAAAACATGGTTCCCTATATTGAGTTTCAAGGCATGGCATCCTATCCCTGCCATCATCATACCTCCTGGAGAACTAACCTGAATTGGCTGACTAAGGGTTTTGGTGGGCAAACCATACTTATCCACAACTACCCTTGATATGAATGAATGAGTTGCACCCGAATCAAAAAGTACTGTAACAGGACGTGAATGCAATAAAAACTTACCAACCACAGTCTCGGGCTGATCATAGACTTCTTCCACGTTGATGTGATTCACGTGAGCACGGGGAAACGGATTGGGCTTCTTGGCTGTGGAGTTGCCGTTGTTAGTGCCGTTTCCAGTGCCTTGCTTACTCTGGGGACACTCAGTAGCATAGTGCCCTGTCTTCTGGCACTTGAAACAGGTAATGTGACTCAGATCCTTCTGAGCAGGAACTTGACGGTGCTGGTTGTTGTTCCCATTCCCATTGTCACTCTTGAAGTTACCATGGTTGAGACGGTTATTCCCATTTCCTCCATGATGGTGACCTCCATGGTTGTGCACAGTATGAGTGTGCTTTCCAAACTTACCATTTCCTGATCCGGTATTCCCGGAGTACGGGGAGTAACGAGGCTTCTGATGAGCTCCAGAGTTGAACTTCCCCTGAGTGTACTTCCGCTTGCGGTTCTCAATCTGCTGCTGTTTACCTTCCAGAATAAGTGCCTTATCCACCAGCTCTTGGTAGTTGTTGAAATTAGCCACTACCAGCTGTATGCTCAACTCATCATTGAGTCCTTCCAGAAACTTTTCTTGCTTGGCCGCATCATCGGCCACATCTCCTGGGGCATAACGTGACAATGTGTTGAAGTCGTCCACATATTGGGCCACGGAACGATTACCCTGGCGCAAGTTGCGAAACTCGCGCTTCTTTAAACTCATGGCTCCAGCTGAAACATGAGCGGTGCGGAAAGCAAGCTTGAACTGCTCCCAAGTCACATCTGCAATAGGATAAGTGGTGGTATAATTCTCCCACCATGATGCTGCTGGTCCTTCCAGTTGATGTGCGGCAAATCGCACTTTCTCAGCGTCAGTGCATCCAGCGGTGACAAGTTCTCTCTCCATCTTGCGGAGCCAGTCATCTGCCACAATGGGCTCAGTGCTGCTGGAGAAAGTTGGAGGGTTCAACCTCAGAAAACGGGTGAGATTGTCAGTCTGGGGTGGATGGTGGTTGTTGTTGTTGTTCTGGTTGTTGGTCTGATTCTGAATCAATAGTTGCATCAGTGCATTCTGTTGCTGAAGGAGTTGGGTGAGTTCCGGTGGAAAAGTGAAATCGGTCTCACGTCGTGGAGGCATCTTGCTGTTTTCAGAGGGATGAGAATTAGAATAGAACAAGGGTCTGGAAGAAATTCACTACCCATATGCAATGCAACAAACATATCACACGAAACACTCATTCATTTATTCAATCAATGTCAAACATCGGAAATACAAATCTCAGACAACTAAACATCGACCTACGCTTTAACGACTAAAATAAAGATACATTGGAGGGCATAACTAATGTTCTCCTCAAAAGTGCATAGTCGTAGGTCCTCCGGTGGTGCTTTCCTCATAGTCTTCATCGTCGCTGATGAAGGGTGCCATGTCTCCTTCGGGGTGAAGGTTTTCTCCCATGTCTAGATGCTCCTCCAGAGTGGCGATGCGTGCATTCTGCTCATCAATCCTCTCTAAGAAGTCCTTCACTTCATGCTCGTGTTCATAGTTGGCCTCTCGCAGATCAGCTTCAAGGTCCAGCTCACGATTCATCAGATTCTTGATAGTCTTCGTGTCAGCACGAACTCGAAGCTCCAGAGTCCTGATGTGAGTCTCCAAGGTCTGGATATAGGAGATAGTGGTGTCTGCAGTGGGATTGGTGATGATGTTGCCATGGGCATCTCTGCGGCAAACCATGCTGAGTCCTGGTGAAATGGTTCCACCTCTGTATTCCTCCTGGATATGTCCAAGGGCACGATGAATGGCCATGTCTCTTCCAAGTATCCAACTGGGTGCCACGAACTTGAGATCTATGGGTTCCTTCCGATTCCCAAAGGTCTTCCCTGGAATATGCACCTCGATCCTGTAGCGTCCATCTTGGGGAAATGACATGATAGGAATCCCGGTGATGCTCGGCAAAGCAATCCTTATGTCCTTGACGATCCTCATCAGCTCCTTACCAAAGGGCATCGTTGCGTCAGGCTGGCAAAACTCTGTGATCAACACTGGGATGAAGGTGGCCATCTATAAATTTTGAAATAATCGGAGAGGAGTCAGAAACGAATAGATGAGAGTATAAGATATTTAAAGACAAAGAGAAACAATCCTAAGGCTTTCCAATCCTAGAGGTTACGTCCTACGGTCAGCGTGTGCTCTGATACCATTTCTGTAACGACCCGACCTGGAAGGTCAAGTCTCCGGTGTTTCCGTACCATCCCAAGATCATGCTGGTACACACACGGTACATCAATGTATATATCAAAGGTAAATCACACAGCATTATATTAATCGAAATCTCATATCGAGTTCTTTATTACGATAAAAATTACAATAAAGTGGCCAAAGGCCAACTCATGAGAATATCTAAATCTTGCGGAAGCGTCGAAGGTAGATGAGTCCATCCGACTCCAAGGGCATCTCACTGAGCATAGAACGCGTCCTCACTCCTGGTCGGAAAAATACTCTGCAACATGATACGTTGCAGCCGTGTAGGTCAGCATATGGAGTATGCCGGCAAAGTCACAAGAGAGGGGTGAAAATAATCAGCTAGTCTATATGCTTATATGGCAGGTGGGGTGGTAAGTTTTGCGTAAAGCCAATTTTTCCTACATCAAGAAAAAGGGCTAAGCAAAGCATTACTAAGTTGGTTGATTAATGAGATGGTTCCACCAACCAATTCTCATACCCAAAATTATTAAATTCCCACATCATCATATTATTTGTGTTGAGAGTTCCGGAAGTTCCAATCCCTTTGGCTCAAGTCGTCCATAACCGTGGACACGGCTAATCGATTAGGTTTAAGTACTCTGCAGAGTTTTTGCACACGTTCCCCACAAGATTTGGTCGCCTCCGTTTGATTTCTCGCACTTCAGGGTGTTTGAGAAACGGATGACCAAAACATGGTCTTCCAAAGGGTTTCCCTGCGACTCTGACGATGCCCATCCTTTCCTACCGTTCTTCTACCTCTCGTAGCACCGCCTGTCCAGGGTCACCACGATATCCAACCAAGCCAGAGCCCATAATGACTTGTGGCTGTGCAGGTAAGCCTTGGGTCTTGAAGCACCCATCCATCCCTTTGTGCCTGGGTGGACCTTTCCGCGTGAATACTGGCCACCTCCAGCATCACCTAGGCTAACCACTGGTTTCTCCAGGGCGCCGTTCAACCATCATCCACCCAGAGGTATGTTGAAAACTTGGAGTATTGAAATCTTGATCATTATGTAGGTCTTGAAATTATTAACTCTCTCAACTCTCATGAATCACACAACCAACCCCGTCTACTAATAGCATAGCAAAAGGTAAAACAACGTTTCCCGGGGCCAATGTTGTCAAAGGGGTTGAGAGGGGTATCTACCACATGATACTACTACTATGTAACCAAGTTTCCAACTAACCTATCTTGCATGCAACTGGGGAGATGGTAGAACTAATGCATATAAAACATGGGTAAAACATGATCAAAGTGACTTGCCTGATTGATGATCTTCGTACTTGAGTAACTCTAGGTAACAAGTTTCGCACTCCGGATAATCTAACGAAACAAACAATGCACTCAAATAAGCATACAACCAAAATAAGTACTCATAACATTCAGCAAAGAAGTACTAAACAAACAAGGCAAACAATGCACAAAATTCTCTAGCAAGTAAAACACACAAAGTTTTGTTTTTCCAAAGGGGATGATGAAAACACTACTACATAATAAAACTATTTTGAAATAGCAAAACAATTGTTGACAACAAGGAAAACAATAGAATATTTTATTAATAAACAGAATAATCAATTTAAGCTTGTTGGGAAAAGTTTAGTGAAGTTTATACAAGTTTTGATAAACACTATATGAATCAACTATAGTTATATTAACAAAAGAATGTAAAACTAAACTTATAATTTGTTAACAAAACATGTTCTTGACAGAAAAAAAATAATTTACTATTAAATCTGTCTTAGAAAACAGAAACAAAATATAGAAAACTTTGTTTGAAAACAAACTATTACTAGTTAGTTGTTTTAGTCAAATTAAGCCTAATTGAAAAGAAATTTTGATTCCTATGTTAAATAAAATTAAACTAGGCAAATTTATATTTTTATTAACAGTAAGTGAAAACACTAAATGTTTACTAACAGAACCTAATAAACAAATAAAACCAAATTCTAAATCAAACTAATCAAAATTAAGTTTATAAAACTATATTATAATAATAAGCAGATTCTGTTTTTTGGGTAAAACAGTAATCAAATATATCATGAAAATCCTCAAACTATACCTGAAGATAGTCCTAACTAATACCAAACAGTAGCAAAAAGATTCATATCAAAATCTATTTTCAAACTCTAGTTATTCAGATTTGAAGATTTTAAGCAAATTTGATTCAATTCAAATTTCATAGTTCAAATTTGAAATTTAAAAGTACAGGGTGAAACTACATGAAAATTGTGAGCTATTGCAAAAAGAATCAACTCAAAACTCTAAACAGATTAAAAGATATAAGCAAAACAAAATTGGAAAACATTCTGTTAATTAAAACAAAACAGAAAATGAAAAAAAGTTTGCGTCGGTCAGGGGGCTACGTGGCGCGATCCGATTGGCTAAGGGGGGCGTTCGGTAGGTGAATTAGAGCGGGCGACCGTTCGGTAGAAGAAAACGGTTCGGACTTAAGTTCGTTCTAATCTGGACCGTGGGATTTGGATCGGACGGTCGAGGGGGCTTACGGAGGGAGGTTGCCGGCGTCGGGGTACTCCGGCGAGTCCGGTAGCGGCGATTGCGACGGCGAGGTGTTCCGGTGGTCGGGGAGGACGGGGAAGTGGTCCTGGCGACGGGGACGGTCCTCCGGAGGCGATTGGTGGCGACGGCGTGGCGAATGATGGTCGGAGGTGGTGGCTACGATCGACGGCGACTTCCGGTGGTGGTGGAACTCCGACGAGCAATCGACGGCGTCTCGGCGAGAGAGAGAAGGGGGCTCGGGGGGGGAATGGATGCGGGGCAGTGGGGCTCTTATATAGGCGCTCGGGGGGGGTGCGGGGAGGAGAGAGGGGAGAGATCCGGTGAGGGGGGGGGAGTAACGGCCGGCGTCGGGTCCGGCGAGCGCGGGGGGGGACGATGACCGTTTCGGGCAACGGTCGGATGGGTGGGGCCCGATGTCAGCGAGAGAGCGGGAGCATTACTGCGCTCGGTCGGCCGACCGGTAACGGTTTCGGCTTTTAAAGCCGGTGGGCCGGCCCGTTTAATACCGGAAACGGTTACCGTTTCTTTTTAATAATTTCCAGAGACATTCAAAAACTTTTAAAGCATTCAAATCGTCTCTAAATATAGGGGTATTATATATCAAAATTAACAGAATAATAAATGCTATTTAATGAACATTTCTATTCTGTCATTTGAACACTTTGAAAAAAATATTATTTCAGAAATGTCCTAATTGTTTTTAAACCCTTTTTGCAAATATTTTCAAAATAACTCCTGGTTATTTTTGTTCAAATAATTCACCAATTAGACCCTGGTGTGGAGTGTCATGTTCCTCCTCTCTTATTTGAACTTTTAACCAAAAATTTTAAATAGAGGAAGCAACATAGGGAAAAGTAGAAGGGGACTTTCTGAAAACCAGAAGAGGCATTTCAACTAGTTCATACAATCAAGCAATGATGATAATAGATGCATAGCTATATTCATAACATTCCAAAATGGAATTTTGGGATGTTACACCCTGCGAGTTCGAGAACTATGTAGACATGACCGAGACACCTCTACGGTCAATAACCAATGGCGGGACCTAGATGTCCACATTGGTTCCTACATATTCTACAAAGATCTTTATCGGTGGAACCTCAATGTCTAGGATTCAATTAATCCCGTATGATGTTCCCTTTGTTCTTCGGTATGTTACTTGCCCGAGATTCGATCATCGGTATCTCCATACCTAGTTCAACCTTGTTACTGGCAAGTCTCTTTACTCGTTCCATAATACAAGATCCCGTAACTAACACTTAGTCACATTGCTTGCAAGGCTTATTGTGATGTTGTATTACCGAGTGGGCCCTGAGATACCTCTCCGTCACACGGAGTAACAAATCCCAGTATTGATCCATGCCAACTCAACATACACCCTCGGAGACACCTGTAGAGAACCTTTATAGTCACCCAGTTACGTTGCGATGTTTGATACACACAAGGAACTCCTCCAATGTACATGAGTTGCAATATCTCATGGTCATAGGAACATATACTTGACATGCAGAAAACAGTAGCAATAAACTGACACGATCATAAGCTACGTTTGTAGTTTGGGTCTTGTCCATCACATCATTCTCCTAATGATGTGAGCCCATTATCAAATGACATCTCATGTCCATGGCTAGGAAACCTTAACCATCTTTTGATCAACGAGCTAGTTCACTAGAGGCATACTAGGGACATTGTGTTTGTCTATGTATCCACACATGTATCCATGTTTCCAATTAGTACAATTCTAGCATGGATAATAAACAATTATCATGAACAAGGAAATATAATAATAAACACTTTATTTATTGCCTCTAGGGCATATTTCCAACATAACCTAACACACTTTCTCTACTTGGATCATATGAACTTACCATTGGAACTCTAGCAAGCATCGACAACTACTAAAGATCATTAAGGTAAAACCCAACCATAGCATTATAAGGTATCAAGTCCTCTTTACTCCCATATGCAACAACCCACCTACTCGGGTTTATGATTCTATCACTCACGCGACCCACCATAGAAAAATCATGAACACATTGCTACACCCTACAGCAAGGATCCCTCACGCTTGCGCGACACGGAGAGCACCATAGGACAACACCAATAATAAAACATGCAACTCAAACCAATCACGATCATCAATCAACCCATAGAAAAAAAGGAATCTACTCAGACATCATAGGATGGCAACACATCATTGGATAATAATATGAAGCATAAAGCACCATGTTCAAGTAGAGGGTACATCGGGTTGCGGGAGAGTGGACCTCTGTAGATAGATGGGGAAAGGTGATGGAGGTGTTGATGAAGATGACAGAGTTGTTGGGGTAGATCGCCTTCACAATGATGGCCCCAGCGACGTTCTGGTGCCATTGGGAGAGAGGGGGAGAGAGCCCCCCTCCTTCTTCTTCTTTCTTGACCTTCCCACTAGATGGGAGAAGGGTTTCCCCTCTGTTCCATGGCTTCCATGGTGGCGGAGGGGCGAGAGCTCCTCCTAGATTGGATCTCTCTTTGTTTCCTTCTATTTCTATGCTCCAAGATTCTGGCCTTTCACCGTTTCTTAAATATCCGAAGATCCTTAACTCCGATTGGGCTGAAATTTTGAGGGAAAATTTATCCGAAAATTATCTTTCTTGCGGCCAAAGTACAGGTCCAACCGACCTAATGGGTCGCCACAAGCCTGCAAGCATGGCCAGGGGGTGGGCCGCACCTAGCAGGCTTGCCACCTCCTCGGGCATCTTCTCGCGTTGATTCTTTTTCCCAAAAATCACATATATTCCAAAAAATATATCTGTAAGTTTTTATCTCGTTTGACTTCGTTTGGTATGGATATTCTGCGAAATAGAAACATGCAACAAACAGGAACTAGCACTAACCACTGGATCAATATGTTAGTCCCAAAAATAGTATAAAAAGTTGCCAAAAGTATATGAAAGTTGTAGAATATTGGCATGAAAAAAATCAAAAATTATATATCCTATGGAGACATATCAGCATCCCCAAGCTTAATTTCTGCTCGTCCTTGAGTAGGTAAATGATAAAAAAGATAATTTTTGATGTGGAATGCTACCTAGCATAATCTTGTTCATATAATCTAATCATGGCATGAATATTAATACACGAGTGATTCAAAGAAATACTCTATTATTTGACATCAAGACAATAATACTTCAAGCTTACTAATAAAGCAATTGTATCTCTTCAAAATATAAAGGCAAAAGAAAGTTATCCCTACAATATCATATAGTCTGGCTATGCTCCATCTTCCCCACACAAAGTATTTATATCATGCACAACCCCGATGACAAGTCAAGTTATTGTTTCACACCTTTTATGTTCTCAAACTTTTTCAACTCTCATGCAATACATGAGAGTGAGCCATGGATATAGCACTATAGGTGGGAAGAATATGGTGGAGGTTGTGAGGAAAAAGGAGAAGATAGTCTCACATCAACTTGGCGTATCAAAGGGCTATGGATATGCCCATTACTAGATATTAATGTGCGTGAGTAGGGATTTCCATGCAACCGATGCACTAGAGCTATAAGTGTATGAAAGCTCAAAAAGAAACTAAGTGGGTGTGCATCCAACTTTTGTGCTCATGAAGACCTATGGCAATTTGAGGAAGCCCATCATTGGAATATACAAGCCAAGTTATATAATGAAAAATTCCCACTAGTATATGAAAGTGCCAAAATAGGAGACTCTCTATCATGAAGATCATGGTGCTACTTTGAAGCACAAGTGTGGAAAAAGGATAGTACCATTGTCCCTTCTCTCTCTTTTTTTTTCTTATTTTTGGTGGCCTCTTTTTTTATTTGGGCTTCATTGGCCTCTTTTATTTTTCATAAAGGCTGAAGTCTCATCCCAACTTGTGAGAGAATCATAGCTTCCATCGTCCTTTCCTCACATGGGACAATGCTCTAATAATGATGATCATCACACTTTTATTTACTTACACCTCAAGAATTACGACTCGATACTAGAACAAAATATGACTCTATATGAATGCCTCCAAAAGTGTACCGGGATGTGCAATGATCTAGCATAGCAAATGACATAAAAGCGGACAAGCCATGAAAACATCACGCTAGCTATCTTACGATCATGCAAAGCAACATGAAAAATGATGGTGCGTGTCATAATAAACGGAACAGTGGAAGTTGCATGGCAATATATCTCGGAATGGCTATGGAAATGCCATAATAGGTAGGTATGGTGGCTGTTTTGAGGAAGGATATATGGTGGGTGTAATGCACCGATGAAAGTTGCGCGGTACTAGAAAGGCTAGCAAAGGTGGAAGGGTGAGAGTGCGTATAATCCATGGACCCACATTAGTCATAAAGAACTCACATACTTATTGCAAAAGTCTATTAGTCATCGAAGCAAAGTATTAGAGCATGCTCCTAGGGGAGAGGTTGGTAGGAGTTAGCCATCGTGTGCTCTCGACCCTCACAGAAAGGTTGACAATCAATAAACAAATCATGCTCCGACTTCCTTACATAACGGTTCACCATACGTGCATGCTACAAGAATCACAAACCTTTACACAAGTATTTCTACCAACCCACAATTACTCACTAGCATGACTCTAATATCACCATCTTTATATCGCAAAACTATTGCAAGGAATCAAACACAACATATTCAGTGATCTACAAGTTTTATGTAGGATTTTATGACTAACCATGTGAATGACCAACTCTTGTTAACTCTCTAAATAGATATAAGTGAAGCATGAGAGTTTAATTATTTCTACAAAAGATATGCCCATGCTCTAATAAATATAAGTGAAGCAAAATAGCATTCTACAACTGGCAATTTTCTATGTTGGGAAACAGGCAATCCAAACTTCAAATGATATAAGTGAAGCACATGAAGCATTCTATAAAGCCGTACTCAAAAGATATAAGTGAGGTGAAAAGAGCCTTCTATAAATCAACCAAGGACTTTCTCATACCAGAATGGTGCAATATATATTAGAAGAGAAATAAACAGCATAGGACACTCCAAGATTTACGCATATCATGTGACAAATAAAAATATAGCTCCAACTAAAATTACCGATGTTTGTTAGAAGAAAGAGGGGATGCCTTCCGGGGCATCCCCAAGCTTAGTTTCTTGGGAGTACTTAAATATTACCTTGGGGTTCCTTGGGAATCCCCAAGCTTAGTCTGTTTCCACTCCTTATTCCTTCATCCATCATGATCTCACCCAAAACATGAAAACTTCAATCACACAAAACTTAACAAAACCCTCGTGAGATCCGTTAGTATAATAAAGCAAATTACCACTTTAAATACTGTTGCCAACATTTTCATATTTTGTTTTTGCATTTTAGCTACTGTAATACAACTTTTCCATGGCTTATACCATGGATACAATTGATAGTTTCATAAAAAAACGAGCAAAACAATGCATCAAAAACAGAATCTGTCAAAAACAGGACAGTCTATAGTAATCTGAACATTCACCATACTTATGTAACTCTTAAAATTCTGAAAATTATGAAAAATAAAATAATTGCATAGAAGTATTGTGTAAAAATTTCAGAATCTTTTGACACTCCAGTAAAAAATGTAAATTCACGCACTACAGCCAAAGTTTCTGTTTTTGCACTACACACACCAGACAAGCAATCGAATCATCCTAAAGGAAAATCTTGGCACATCATTTTTATAATGTAATGGATTTGTACAAGGGGAAAATTATTTTTGTTGAAAAGTTTCTGTAATTAAGATTCACAAAGTTTCCATGGGCATGAACAAAGTTCAAGGAGCTCCCCCACTTCAACGTTGCTCGTCTTTCTCACTTTCACTTTTCTTTTTGAAAAGGTTTTAAGTTCCCCACTTTATTTTTTTTGTTTTTAAACTTATATAAAAGCACACAACATAATAAAATGACTCTCTAAAACTTCCGGCTTGTCTCCTTCGCAGTGCTTTCTTTAAAGCCATTAAGCTAGGCATATAGTGCTCAAGTAATGGATCCACCTGGATCCCAAGGTATATCAAATCCAATTTTAATTAACAATGATTTGTAATTTAGTAGTGATCAAAAAGTGATATATATATATCATGTGACAACGAAGTCTAACTCTCTTCCTATGCATCGGCATGTTATAAAAGAACAATTCATGCACACTAAGTAAAGGCCAATACATAGCATAAGCAGTTCCTTGCAATTTTATTGTATCGAAAACATAGAGAGGTGAAGATGTAGTTCCTCTCTCATAATAATTGCAAGTAGGATCAGCAAGCACATGCATATTATATTCATTAAAATCATCATGTTCAATAGGAAAATGCAACCCATCAATATAATCCTTAATAAGTGCAAACTTCTCCGTTATAGTTGTTGGAAATATGCCCTAGAGGCAATAATAAATTGGTTATTATCATATTTCCTTGTTCATGATAATCGTTCATTATCCATGCTATAATTGTATTAATCGGAAACTCAGATACATGTGTGAATACATAGACAACACCATGTCCCTAGTATGCCTCTAATAGAGTAGCTCGTTGACCAAAGATTATGGTTTCCTAGTCATGGACATAAGATGTCATTTGATAACGGAATCACGTCATTAGGATAATGATGTGATGGACAAGACCCAAACTACGAACGTAGCATATGATCGTGTCAGTTTATTGCTACTGTTTTCTGCATGTCAAGTATTTGTTCCTATGACCATGAGATCATGCAACTCACTAACACCGGAGGAGTACCTTGTGTGTATCAAACATTGCAACGTAACTCGGTTACTATAAAGGTGATCTACAGGTCTCTCCTAGGGTGTCTATCGGGTTGGCATGGATCAAGACTATGATTTGTTACTCCGTGTGACGGAGATGTATCTCAGGGCCCACTCGGTAATACAACATCACAATAAGCCTTGCAAGCAATGTGACTAAGTGTTAGCCACGGGATCTTGTATTACGGAACGAGTAAAGAGACTTGCTGGTAACAAGGTTGAACTAGGTATGGAGATGCCGATGATCGAATCTCGGGCAAGTAACATACCGAAGAACGAAGGGAACAACATACAGGATTAACTGAATCCTTGACATAGAGGTTCGACCGATAAAGATCTTCGTTGAATATGTAGGAACCAATATGGGCATCCAGGTCCCTCTATTGGTTATTTACCGTAGAGGTATCTCGCTCATGTCTACATAGTTCTCGAACCTGCAAGGTCTGCGCACTTAAGGTTCAGTGACGTTTCGGTAGTATAGAGTTATGTATGGTGGTGACCGAAGGTTGTTCGGAGTCCTGGATGAGATCCCGGACATCTAGAGAAGCTCCGGAATGGTCCAGAGGTAAAGATTGATATATCGGAATTCTTGTTTTGGTCACTAGAAAAGTTTCCGGCTCATCGGTAGTGTACCGGGAGTGCCGAGAGGGTACCGGGGGACCATCAGGAGGGATGTCTCGACCCAAGAGGCTACATGGGCTATAGGAGGAGGTAAACCAGCCCCTGGTGGGCTGGCCGAAGCCTCCTCTAAGGGCCCATGCGGCTGGATGTGTTTGAGAAGAAGAACAATCCAAAGGTGGAGAGGTGGAAACAATTTCCAAGTGGAAAGGAGGAATCCTACTCCTAATAGGATTGGAGTAGGACTCCTCCACCTCGAATTTTGACCAAACCTTGAGGGTTTGAGGCTGCCTCTTCCCCTCCCTCCCTCCTATATATACTAGATGGAAAAAGCTAACCCTAATAGCCACGCGCTACCTCTCCTCTAGATCGCAGTTTCTCCTCTAGATCAGTTTTCAGCGGTGCTTAGGCGAAGTCCTGCTGGAGTAGCTCCACCACCATCGCCGCAACACCGTCATGCTGCTGGAGAAATCATCTACCTCTCCGCTCCCTTTTGCTGGATCAAGAAGGCGGAGATCGTCATCAAGCTGTACATGTGCTGAACGCGGAGGTGCCGTCCGTTCGGCGCTAGATCGGAAGGACCGTGTTCAAGATCACGAGACGATTCGTGATTGGATCGCGGGATGGATCGTGATGAGATCGCGGGACAGATCATGATTGGATCTCAGAACGGATCGTAATGGGATCACAGGACGCTCAGCTATTTGGATCGCGAAGACGTTCGACTACATCAACCGCGTTTCTTAACGCTTGCCGCTTAGCGATCTACAAGGGTATGTAGGTCCACTCTCCCCCTCATAGATGCTCTGTTGGAAATATGCCCTAGAGGCAATGAATAAAGTGTTTATTATTATATTTCCTTGTTCATGATAATCGTTTATTGTAACATCCCAATATTTCATTTTGGAATGTTATGAAATATAGCTATGCATCATCATCACTTTGTTTGAATGAAATGAATGGTTGAAGTGCTTCCTTTGAAATTCTGAAAGGCCATTTCAATTTTTCCATGTATTTGTTTCACCTATTTGAAAACCTTTGGAAATATTCAAAGAAAGAGGGGAGTAACATGACACTCCACACCAGGGGCATCTTGGTAAAATATTTTGAACAATAAAACGAGGGCGTTATTTGAAAAATTATTGAAAAAGGATTAAAAATCAATTAGGCATTTTTCTGAAAATAAATTTTAAATATATATTCAATATGACAGAGGAAAAATGTTCATTA
Organism: Hordeum marinum; assembly: GCA_022496015.1. Classification (NCBI taxonomy): domain Eukaryota; kingdom Viridiplantae; phylum Streptophyta; class Magnoliopsida; order Poales; family Poaceae; genus Hordeum; species Hordeum marinum. Next base: position 466,171,191 of record CM039673.1, on the reverse strand, counting down.
AATAGCATTTAATCCCTTGATCATTTTGATATGTACATTTCCTATGTTTGGAAATGATTTGAAAGCATTAAAGATGTTTTAAACGCTCTGGAAATAAAAAAAGGAAAGGAATTAAACTGAAACAGGCCGGCCCACAACCTTTAAGACCCGAAATCACTCCGGGTCGGCCACCAACGCGCAGATCCCATGTCCCACCCTCATTGACACACGGGACCCATCGTTCGACCAAGGCATCAACGTGCTCGTCTCCTTCCCCGCGCCTCCGACGTCGCCGGCGATCTCTCCCCACAAATCTCGCTCCTCTCTCCCTCCCCGACCACCGCACCACCCCTCTAAGAACCCCCCGTCCCTCCGCTCTCCGTTCCACCGCGAAACCCCCTCTACCCTCACCAGAACGCTACCACACGACCTCGCCGAAGTTCGGACGTCAACCGAATCTCCCCGAGCACGAGGCCGTCGCCTCCGTCGTCCCCAGCCCCGGCCGACGCCACCAATCGACACCGGAGCTTCGCCGCCATCACCGGAGCACTTCGGACGCTGCCCCCGACCAACGCACCATCGCTTCCTACCACCTCCAAAGTCCGGCCGCCGTCGACCTCGCAGGAACCCCAACCCCCACCGCTGTAAGCCACCGCACCCCCCTGGGCCGTTCGATCTAGATCCAACGTGCCAAATTAGAAGTTTTATAAAACGAATCGGTGCGCATTAAGTTTCGGTCGTTCGCTCGCTAGCTCCCACACGCACACTCGCTCAACCAATCACAACATGCCACGTATACCCTGTCCGATCGATAAGATTTTTTTTCTTTTCTTTTTTGTTTTAGAAAACAGAATGTATTCTGTTTTTGTTTTTATTATATCTTTTAAAATATTTAGAATTTTTGATTGATTCTTTTTGCAAAATGTCACAAATTTGTTGTAGTTTATGTCTGTGTGCTTATATTTAAAATTTGACCTTATAAATTTGAATTTTGATAAAATTGAGGAAATCACTAAAACTTGAATAACATGAGTTTAAAAATTTATTTTTGAGTGATTCTTTTTGCTACTGTTTTGTATTAGTTAGTACTATCATCCCGCACTATTTGAGATATTTTTTGAATATGATATATTAGCATTTTAGTAAAAACAGATTCTGTTTGGTTTCTTCATAACACTAAATTGAATTGTTTTTATTTTAAATTTACTTTAATTTTGCTTTAGTTCAACTTTTCGAAGTATTTTATTTAGTTCTATTATTCAACATTAGGTGAATTGATTTTCATTAAATAAAATATTTGAATTTGTTTTGTGATCTAGTTTAAATAGGTAAAAATTTGTTTCACCATTTATATTGATTAGAAAAATGTTTTGTAATAATTCTTTTACAAAGAATTTTTATAATGAAATACCTTCTGTTTATAATAAAAAAGGTTTTGTATTATCTAAGTGGCTAGTTGTTCAAAACAAAATTTGTCTTATTATGCCTTAGTAGGATTTTTGACACTAAAAAAATAATTTAGAGTCTTTTTTTTGAGTGTCCCTCTTTTTGATTGTGCTTTTTGTTTGTTGAAGTATTGTTTACCTTGCTGTTGTGTGAATTATATTGTGATTATACTTATTGTGTGCTTTGTTTGATTCGTTAGATCATTGGGAGTGCGAAGCTTGTTATCTAGAGTCACTTGAGTACGAGGATCGTTAGCAAGGCAAGTGACTTTGACCATGTATACCTATGTTTTCTTGCATTAGTTCTATCATCTCCCCAATTGCATGCAAAGTAGGTAATTTGGAAACTTGGTTACTTGAAGTAGTATCATGTGGTAGGCACCCCTCAACCTTTTGACACATTGGCCCTGGGAAACGTTGATTTAAATTTGCTATGCTATTAGTAGACGGGGTTGGTTGTGTGATTCATGAGAGTTGTGAGATAATAATTTCAAGACCTACAAGATGAACAAGATTTCAAGACTCCGAGTTTTCAACATACCTCTGGGTGGATGATGGTTGAATGGCGCCCTGGAGAAACCAGTGGTTAGCCTAGATGTTACTGGAGAAGTGCCAGTATTCATGCGGAAAGGTTCACCCAAGCACAAAGAGATGGATGGATGCTTCAAGACCCAAGGCTTACCTGCACAGCCACAAGCCATTATGGGCTCTGGTTTGGTTGGATATCGTGGTGACCCTTGACAGGCGGTGCTACGAGATGTAGAAGAATGGTAGGAAAGGATGGGCACCGACAAAGTCTCGGGGAAACCCTTTAGAAGATCATGTTTTGGTCATCCGTTTCTCAAACACCCTGAAGTGCGAGAAATCCAACGGAGGCGATGAAATCTTGTGGGGAACATGTGCAGAACTCTGTAGAGTACGCAAACCTAATCGATTAGCTGTGTTCATGGTCATGGACAGTTTGTGCCAAAGGAACTGAACTATCTGGAACTCTCAACACAATTAAGTATATTGGTGTGGGATTTTAATGACAACTTGGGTATGAGAATTGGTTGGTGGAACCATCTCATTAATCAACCAACATTTTAGAAATTTTGCTTTTGCCCTCTCTTGTTGTAGGAATTTTTTTGGCTTTATGCAAAACTTACTAGCCCCACTTGCCATATATGCATATAGAATAGACAATTACTTTACACCCCCTCTTTTGTGACATTGCCGGCATATTCAATATGCTAACCTATACGGCTGCAATGTATCATGTTGCAGAGTATTTTTCCGACCAGGAGTGAGGATACGGTCTACTCTCGGTGAGATGCCCTTGGAGTCAGATGGACTCAACTACCTTTGAAGTTTCCGCAAGATTAGTTATTCTCATGAGTTGGCCTTTAGCCACTTTATTGTAATTTTTTATTAATAAAGAACTCGATATGAGATTTCTCACTTAATAAAGCTATGTGATTTCTCTTTGATATATACATTGATGTGCCGTGTGTGTACCAGCATGATCTTGGGATGGTACAGAAACACCGGAGATTCGACCTTTCAGGTCGGGTCGCTACAGAAATGGTATGAGAGCACACGCTGACCGTAGGACGTAACCTCTAGGATTGGAAAAGCCTTAGGATTATTTCTCTTTTGTATTTAAAATTCTTATACTGTCATCTACTCGTTTCTGACTTCCCTCCAATTTATTTCAAAATTTATAGATGGCCACCTTCATCCCAGTTTTGATCACAGAGTTTTGTCAGCCTGACGCGACGATGCCCTTTGGCAAAGAGCTGATGAAGATCGTCAGGGACGTAAGGATTGCCTTGCCAAGCATCACCGAGACTCCTATCATGTCTTTTCCACAAGATGGTCGCTACAAGATCGAGGTGCACATCCCCGGAAAGACTTTTGGAAATCGTAAGGAACCCATCGACTTCAAGTTTGTGGCACCCAGCTGGATTCTTGGGAGGGACATGGCAATTCACCGTGCCCTTGGACGTATTCAGGAGGAATACAGGGGTGGTCCCATTTCACCAGGACTCAGCATGGTTTGTCGCAGGGATGCCAATGGAAATATCATAAACACTTCCACTGAAGACTCCACCATTTCCTATATCCAGACTTTGGAGATGCACATCAGGACCTTGGAGCTTCAGGTACGTGCCGACACGAAGACGATCAAGAGGCTGATGAACTGCGAGATTGACCTCGAAGCTGATCTACGGGAAGCCAAGTATGAGCATGAGCATGAAGTGAAGGATTTCTTAGAGAGGATCGATAAGCTGAACACTCGCATTGCAACTCTGGAGGAACAGTTGGACATGGGGGAAAATCTTCACACAAAAGGAGACATGGCTCCCTTGATCAGCAACGATGATGACTAAGAGGAGAGCGTCACCGGAGGAGGCCACTTCAACATGTACTTTTGAGGAGAACTTTAGTTATGCCCCATGTATCTTTATTTTCATCGTTAAAGCGTAGGTCGATGCTTAGCTCGAATTGGAGACTTGTATCTCGATGTTTGAACCTTGAGTTGAATAAATAAATGAGTGTTTGGTGTGATATGTTTGTTACATTGCATATGGATAGTCAAATTTTCTTTGAAGTCCTTGTTCTATTCTAAATTGTCACCCCTCTGAAAACAGCGATATGCCTCCGCGACGTGAGCCTGACTTCACCTTCCTGCCGGAACTCACACAACTTCTCCAGCAGCAGAATGCCCTGATGCAACTGTTGATCCAGAACCAGACCAACACCCACCCTCCACCTCAAGGCGACATCCTCACCCGTTTTCTGAGGCTGAATCCACCAACTTTTTCCAGCGGCACTGAGCCCATTGTGGCAGATGATTGGCTCCGCAAGATGGAGAGGGAACTCACCACCGCCGGATGCACTGAGGCTGAAAAGGTGCGTTTCGCCGCCCATCAACTGGAGGGACCAGCAGCTTCATGGTGGGAGAACTACACCACCACGTACCCCATTGCTGGTGTGACTTCGGAGCAGTTCAAGCTAGCTTTCCACACTGCTCATGTCTCAGCTGGAGCCATGAGTCTGAAGAAGCGTGAGTTTCACAACTTACGCTAGGGGAACCGCTCCGTGGCCCAGTATGTGGATGAATTCAGCATGTTGGCTCATTATGCACCAGGAGATGTGGCCGATGACGCAGCCAAACAAGAGAAGTTCCTGGAAGGACTCAACGATGAGTTGAGCGTGCAGCTGATGGTGGCTACTTTCAACAACTACCAGGAGCTGGTAGACAAGGCCCTCATCTTGGAGGGGAAGCAGCAACAAATCGAAAACCACAAGAGGAAGTATTGACAGGGGAAGTCTCACTCTGGAGCTCAACAGAAGCCCCGCTACTCCCTGTACTCAGGAAATACCGGATCAGGGACCGGTAAGTATGGAGGACACACTCATCACGTGCACAACCATGGAGGCCATAACCATGGAGGAAATGGGAATAATCGTCCCAACAATGGCAACTTCAAGAATGGCAATGGAAATGGGAATGTCAACCAACACCGTCCCGTTTCAGCTCAGAAGGATCTGAACCATATCACCTGTTTCAAGTGCCAGAAGACAGGACACTATGCCGCTGAATGTCCTCAGAACAAGCAAGGAAATGGGAACGACAACAACAACGGCAACTCCGCAGCTAAGAAGCCAAATCCTTTTCCTCGAGCTCAGGTGAACCACCTTGATGTGGAAGAAGTCTATGATCAGCCCGAGACTGTGGTTGGTAAGTTTTTATTGCATTCATGTCCAGTTATAGTACTTTTTGATTCTGGTGCAACTCACTCATTCATATCAAGGGTAGTTGTGGAAAAGTATGGTTTACCCACCAGAACCCTTAGTCAGCCCATTAAGGTCAATTCCCAAGAGGTATGATGATGGCAGGGATAGGATGCCACGCCTTGAAACTCAATATAGGAAAACACGTTTTTCCCACCGACCTCATCGTCCTAGAGTCCCAAGGATTGGATGTAATCCTAGGCATGGATTGGATGACCAAGTATGAAGGAAATCTTGATTGCCCCAGCAAGTTTATTTCACTCACCACCCCAGAGAACTAGAGGATTAGGTATGTATCCTGACACACACGGATGAGTGCTCGGTTAAATTCCCTCACAGGAGTTGTTCAGGAGGAAGTGTGGGTGGTACAATACTTTCCAGATGTATTCCCGGAGGAATTAGCAGGCATGCCACCAGATAGAGAGATTGAGTTTCTGATAGAGTTACTACCAGGAACCGCCCCAATTTCCAAGAGACCCTATCGGATGCCCGCAAATGATTTAGTAGAAATCAAGAAGCAGATTAAGGAGTTATTGGATAAGGGATATATTCGCCCAAGTTCTTCACCTTGGGGAGCCCCAGTTCTTTTGGTGGAGAAGAAAGATAAAACCTTGAGGATGGTAGTCGATTATCGTGCATTGAACGAGGTGACTATCAAGAACAAGTACCCTCTGCCGATGATTAATGACTTGTTTGATCAGCTAGTAGGATCCAAAGTATTCGCCAATATCGATCTTCGATCCGGGTATCACCAACTGAAAATTCGTGAACATGATATACCCAAAACAGCCTTCACCACAAGGTATGGCTTATATGAGTATACCGTCATGTCTTTTGGTTTGACTAATGCTCTTGCCTATATCATGAATATGATGATCAAAATGTTTATGGAATATTTGGACAAGTTTGTCATGGTGTTCATTGATGACATTTTGATATTCTCCAAGAGCGAGGAAGAACACAAGGAACACTTGCGTTTAGTTCTGGAGAAGCTTAGAGAGCATCAGTTATATGCCAAGTTCAATAAATGTGAATTCTGGCTGACGGAAGTCGGATTCCTGGGACACATTATTTCCGGAGAAGGAATAGCAGTAGACCTCACTAAGGTTGAAGCAGTCACTGAGTGGAAGTCACCCACCTTAGTTAAGGAGATCCGCAGTTTTCTCGGACTTGCCGGATATTACCGGAGGTTCATTGAGAATTTCTCAAATATTTCCAAGCCCATGACAGAGTTATTGAAGAAAGAGTCTAAGTATATCTAGACTGAGGAATGTGAGGCCAGTTTCCAGGAGTTGAAGAAACGTTTGGTCACAGCCCTAGTGTTGATACTGCCAAACATTCGGAAGGACTTCCAGGTTTATTGTGACGCATCACGTCAAGGACTTGGAGGAGTACTCATGCAGGAGGGAAAAGTTGTAGCCTATGCATCCAGACAGTTACGACCCCATGAGTTGAATTATGCCACCCATGATTTGGAACTAGCAGCCGTAGTGCATGTACTCAAGACCTGGAGACATTTCCTTATCGGAAATAGTTGTGATGTTTACACTGATCATAAAATCCTGAAGTATATCTTCACACAAAAGGAGTTAAACCTCGGACAGAGGAGATGGTTAGAGTTAATCAAGGACTATGACATGAGACCGCATTACCATCCAGGGAAGGCAAATGTTGTAGCAGATGCTTTGAGTCGGAAGAGTTATGTGAACACACTCATAGCCGGAGGATTACCCCAGGAGTTAACCGATGATCTCACAGAGCTTCGGCTAGAGATAGTTCCAAAAGGATATGTTGCCACACTAGAGATCCAGTCCACCTTGACCGAAAGAATTCATGAAGCCCAGAAATCGGACAAGGAGATAGCTGAGATAAAGCAGAGAATGAAGGATGGAAAAGCTAACGACTTTCGTGAAGATGAATAAGGTACTCTATGGTTTGAGAACCGAATCTATGTGCCCAATGACGTAGAGCTCAGGAAGTTGATACTTCAAGAAGCTCACAATTCACGCTACTCAATACACCCAGGCAACACCAAGATGTACCTTGATTTGAAGGAAAGTTACTGGTGGAAAGGTATGAAGAAGGATATTGCCGAACATGTTGCGGTATGTGATGTTTGTCAGCGAGTAAAGGCGCAACATCAGAAACCTGCAAGGTTACTCCAACCTTTGCCGATACCCGAGTGGAAATGGGATAAGCTTGGTATGGACTTCATCACAGGATTACCCAGGACCCGTTCTGGTTATGATTCCATCTAGGTAGTGGTCGATCGCTTGACCAAGGTGGCTCATTTCATCCCAGTAAAGACCACTTATACCAGTGCTAAATTAGCCAAGATATATATGACCAGGATTGTATGTCTGCATGGAGTTCCGAGGAGTATCGTGTCAGATAGAGGAACACAATTTACCTCAAAGTTTTGGCATCAGCTACATGAAACTTTAGGTACGAGGCTGGAGTTCAGTAAAGCTTTTCATCCGCAGACCGATGGACAGACTGAGAGAGTCAACCAGATTCTAGAGGACATGTTGAGAGCTTGTGCGCTAGACTATGGGTCCGGTTGGGATGACAACTTACCTTACGCAGAGTTCTCGTACAACAACAGTTATCAGACTAGTATGAAGATGACCCCTTTTGAAGCTTTATATGGAAGGAGGTGCAGAACACCATTGATGTGGGATGGTGTTGGAGACCGATAACTCTTTGGTCCCGATCTTATCCGAGATTCTGAAGAAAAGGTCAAACTGAATCGGGAGTTTATCCGATGATGTTGGATGGTGTTGGAGACCGAAGAGCTATGCTGATAACAAATGCAAGGAGGTGACATATGAAGTGGGAGATCGAGCATACCTTCGTGTGTCCCCACTTCGAGGAATCAAGAGGTTTGGTGTTAAAGGAAAGTTAGCACCCAGATTCATAGGCCCCTACAAAATTCTTGAACGTAGAGGCGAAGTTGCATACCAGCTGGAATTGCCGGAAGGATTGTCCGGAGTTCATGATGTTTTCCATGTTTCCCAGCTGAAGAAATGCCATGCTGAGATGGTCGATATTCCTTTGAGAGACACAGTGCCCCTAGAGGCCATACAACTTGACCGTGACCTGACCTACGAGGAGAAGCCTGTCAGAATCCTCGAGACTACCAACAGAGTTACCCGTAGCAAGACCATCAAGTTTTGTAAAGTTCTGTGGAGTCACCACACCGAGGAAGAAGCCACCTGGGAACGCGAAGAAGATCTTCGTAGAGACCACCCGCACCTATTTTCTAGCCAACCCGAATCTCGAGGGCGAGATTCATCCTAAGGTGGGTAGGTTTGTAACATCCCAAAATTCCATTTTGGAATGTTATGAAATATAGCTATGCATCATCATCACTTTGTTTGAATGAAATGAATGGTTGAAGTGCTTCCTTTGAAATTCTGAAAGGTCATTTCAATTTTTCCATGTATTTGTTTCACCTATTTGAAAACCTTTGGAAATGTTCAAAGAAAGAGGGGAGTAACATGACACTCCACACCAGGGGCATTTTGGTAAAATATTTTGAACAATAAAACCAGGGGGTTATTTGAAAAATTATTGCAAAAGGATTAAAAATCAATTAGGCATTTTTCTGAAAATAAATTTAAAAATATATATTCAATATGACACAGGAAAAATGTTCATTAAATTGCATTTAATCCCCTGATCATTTTGATATGTACATTTCCTATGTTTGGAAATGATTTGAACGCATTAAAGATGTTTTAAACGCTCTGGAAATAAAAAAGGAAACGAATTAAACAGAAACGGGCCGGCCCACAACCTTTAAGACCCGAAATCACTCCGGGTCGGCCACCGACGCGTAGATCCCACGTCCCACCCTCACTAGCACGCGGGACCCACCATCCGACCGAGGCATCAACGCACTCGTCTCCTTCCCCGCGCCTTCGACGTCGCCGACGATCTCTCCCCACAGATCTCACTCCTCTCTCCCTCCCCGACCACCGCACCACCCCTATAAGAACCGTTCGTCCCTTCGCTCTCCGTTCCACCCCGAAACCCCCTCTACCCTCACCAGAACGCTACCGCATGACCTCGCCGGAGTTCGGACTGTTGGGGAACGTCGCATGGGAAACAAAAATTTTCCTACGCACACGCAAACCTATCCATGGTGATGAGCATCTACGAGAGGGAGAGTGTATCTACATACCCTTGTAGATCGCTAAGCGGGAAGCGTTAAGAAACGCGGTTGGTATAGTCGAACTTCTTCGCGATCCAAATCGCCGAGCGTCCCGCGATCCAATCACGAACCGTCCCGCGAACACATCATGATCTGTCCCGTGAACTCATCACGATCCATCTCACGATCTTGATCACAATCTGTCCCGCGAACTCATCACGATCCGTTCCGCGATCTCATCACGAACTGTCTCGCGATCTCGATCACGGTGCTTCCGATCTAGCGCCGAACGGACGACACCTCCGTGTTCAGCACACGTGCAGCTTGATGACGATCTCCACTGTCTTGATCCAGCAAGAGGAGGTGGAGAGGAGAGAGAGTTCACCGGAAGCGTGACGGCGCTCCGGTGATGGTGGTGGAGCAATTCCGGCAGGGCTTCGCCTAAGCGCTGCAGAAAACCGATCTAGAGGAGAAACTATGCACCGGTGGAACGGGTAGCACGTGGCCGGAAATTCTGTCCAAAAACCACCCAATCCACTAGTATATGTAGAAGGAGAGGAGAGGAGAGGCAGCCAAGGCCTTTGGGTCGGCCGAAATAGGAGGTGGGAGCAATCCTACTTCACCTCCAATCCTAGTTGGAGTACGATTGCCTCCTATTGGCTGATTTTCCACTTTTTGCTTTAGGACTTTCTCTCCTGCGCCATGGGCCTTTGTGGCTGTTTTACCAGACCACTAAGGGCTGGTTATTATTCTCCCACAGCCCATGGACCTCTTGGGGTCGAAATACCCCTCCCGGAGGTCCCACGGTACACTACCGGCACTCCCGGTACACTACCGATACTCCCGGTACACTACCGATGAGCCCGAAACTTTTCCGGCGACCAAACTGGGACATCCTATATATGAATCTTTACCTCCGTACCATTCCGGAGCTCCTAGTGACGTCCGGTATCTCATCCGGGACTCCTAACAACCTTTGGTCACCACCATACATAACTCTACACTACCGAAACGTCACCGAACCTTAAGTGTGCAGACCCTACGGGTTCGAGAACTATGTAGACATGACGGAGACACCTCTACGGTCAATAACCAATGGCGGGACCTGGACGTCCACATTGGTTCCTACATATTCTACGAAGATCTTTATCGGTCGAACCTCTATGTCAAGGATTCAGTTAATCCCATATAACGTTCCCTTTGTTCTTCGGTATGTTACTTGCCCGAGATTCGATCGTCAGTATCTCCATACCTAATTCAACCTCGTTACTGGCAAGTCTCTTTACTCGTTCCGTAATACAAGATCCCATGACTAACACTTAGCCACCTTGCTTGCAAGGCTTGTTGTGATGTTGTATTACCGAGTGGGCCCTGAGATACCTCTCCGTCACACGGAGTAACAAATCCCAGTCTCGATCCATGCGAACTCAACAAACACCATCGGAGATACCTGTAGAGCACCTTTATAGTCACCCAGTTATGTTGCGACGTTTGATACACACAAGGCACTCCTCCGATATCCGTGAGTTGCATGATCTCATGGTCATAGGAACATATACTTGACATGCAGAAAACAGTAGCAATAAACTGACACGATCATATGCTATGTGTGTAGTTTGGGTCTTATCCATCACATCATTCTCCTAATGATGTGATCCCATTATCAAATGACATCTCATGTCCATGGCTAGGAAACCTTAACTATCCTTTGATCAACGAGCTAGTCCATTAGAGGCATACTAGGGACATGGTTTTGTCTATGTATCCACACATGCATTTAAGTCTCCAATCAATACAAATATAGCATGGATAATAAACGATTATCATGAACAAGGAAATATGATAATAACTAATTTATTATTGCCTCTAGGGCATATTTCCAACAGTCTCCCACTTGCACTAGAGTCAATAATCTAGTTCACATCATCATGTGATTCGCATTGTTATGAATCTAACACCCAATGAGTTCTGGGGTTTGATCATGCTTTGCATGTGAGAGAGGTCTTATAGTCAACGGGTCTGCGATATTTAGATCCGTGTGTACTTTGCAAATCTCTATGTCAAACCGTAAACACTGCTACCACACTCCACTTGGTACTATTTCCAAATGGCTGCTCCACTATACGTATCTAGATTGCTACTACTAGTCATCCGGATAGGTGTTAAAGCTTGCATCGACGTAACTCTTTACGACGAACTCTTTATCACCTCCACAATCAAGAAATATTTCCTTAGTCCTCTGGTTACTAAGGATAATTTCGACCGCTGTCCAGTGATCCACTCCTGGACCACACTTGTACCCCTTGACAGACTCATGGCAAGGCACACACAGGTGCGGTACACAGCATGGCATAATATAGAGCCTATGGCTAAGGCATAGGGGACGACGTTCGTCCTTTCTCTTTCTTCTGTCGTTGTCGAGCTTTGAGTCTCACTCAACTTTCACAACTTACAAATCAGGCGAGAACTCTTTCTCTGACTGATCCATTTTGAACTCTTTCAAAATCTTGTCAAGGTATGCACTCATTGAAAGTCTCATCGAGCATCTTGATCTATCTCCATAGATTTTGATGCTCAACAATTAGGTAGCTTTATCCAGGTCTTCCTTTGAAAATCACTTTCCAAATGACCGTTTTATCCTTTCCAGAAACTCTACATTATTTCTGATCAACAATATGTCATCCACATATACTTATCAGAAATTCTATAGTGCTCCCAGTCACTTTATTGCAAATACAAGTTTCTCGTAAACTTTGTATAAACATCAAAACTTTGATCACCTCATCAAAGTGTATATTCCAACTCCGAGATGCTTGCTTCAGTCCATGGAAGGATCACCAAAGCTTGCACACCTTTTAGCATCCTTAGGCCTGACAAAACCTTCTGGTTGTATCACATACAACCTTTCCTCAAGTAAACCGTTAAGGAAACGATGTTTTGACATCCATCTGCTAGATTTCATAATTGAAAACACAGCAACTGCTAACATAATTCCAACAGACTTTAGCACCACTACGAGTGAGAAAGTCTCATCGTAGTCAACTCCTTGAACTTGTCACAAACATCTTTGCACCAAGTCAAGCTTTACAAATAGTGACATTCACCATCAGTGTCTGTCTTCATTCTAAAGGTCCATTTGTACTCAACGACCTGCCGTCTAGCGAGCAAGTCTACCAAAGTCTATACTTGGTTTTCATACATGGATCCTATCTCGGATTTCATGGCCTCTAACCATTCGTCGGAATCCGGGCCCATCATCGCTTCTCCATAGCTCGTAGGTTCATCGTTGTCCAACAACATGATCTCCAAGACAGAGTTGTCGTACCACTTAGGAGCAGTACACATCCTTGTCGACCCACGAAGTTCAATAGTAACTTGATCCTGAAGCTTCATGATCATCATCATTAACTTACTCTTCAACTAACGTAGGCTTCACAGAAACATCTTTCTGCGCTGCGCTACTCTCTGGTTGAACAAAGGTTTAACAACCTCATCAAGTTCTATCTTCCTCCCACTCAATTCTTTCGAGAGAAACATTTCCTCGAGAAAGGATCTGTTTAAGCAACAAACACTTTGCACTAGGATCTGAGATTGAAGGTTCACCCAACTGATCTTAGGGTATTCTATGAAGATGCATTTGCCCGCCTTGGGTTCGACCTCATTAGGTAAAAACATTTTCCACACAAGTGTCACAGCCCCAAATATTAAGAAATGACAGCTTAGGTTTCTATCAAACCATAATTCACACGGTGTCATCTCAACGGATTTAGATGATGCCCTATTTAAAGTGAATGTAGTTGTCTCTAATGCATAACCCCAAAAATTATAGTAGTAAAACGATAAGAGACATCATATTACGCACCATGTCCAATAGAGCATAACTATGATGTTCGGACACACCATCACACCATGGTGTTCCAGGTAGCGTTAGTTGTGAAACAAATTTCACATTGTCTTAAGTTGTATGCCAAAATCGTAACTCAGATATTCACCTCCACGATCATATCGTGGTCATTTTTATCTTCTTGTCACGATGATCTTTAAACTTCACTCTGAATTTGCTTGAACCTTTCAAACGATTCAGACTTGTGTTTCATTAAGTAAACATACACTATATCTACTCAAATCATCAGTGAAGGTAAGAAAATAACGATATCCACTGCACGCTACAAGACTCACTAGATTGCATACATCAATATGTATCATTTCCAATGAATCACTTGCCCGCTCCATCCAACGGGGTCTTTTAGTCATCTTGCCCAAGAGGCATGGTTCGCATGTCTCAACCGATTCGAAATCGGATGAGTCCAAATATCCATCAGCATGGAGTTTCTACATGCGCTTTATACTAATATGACATTTAGCGGCAGTGCCACAAGTATGTGGTACTATCATTATTAACTTTGTATCTTTTGACATCAATGTTATGAACATGTGTACCACTACGATCAAGATTTCAACAAACCATTCTCACTGGGTGCATGACCATTGAAGGTATTATTCATGTAAACAGAATAACCATTATTCTCTAACTTAAATGAATAACCGTATTGCAATAAACATGATCTAATCATGTTCAAGCTCAACGCAAAACACCAAATAACATTTAGGTTCGTCACTAATCCTGAAGGTATAGAGAGCGTGCGATGTTGATCACATCAACCTTGGAAACATTTCCAACACATATCGTCACCTCACCCTTAGCTAGTTCTCCGTTTATTCCGTAGCTTTTATTTCGAGTTACTAACATTTAGCAACCGAACCGGTATCCAATACCCAGGTGCTACTAAGAGTACTAGCAAGGTACACATTAATAACTCGTATATCAAATATACTTCTATCAATGTTGCCAGCCTTCTTATCTACCAAGTATCTAGGGTTGTTCCGCTTCAGCGACCGCTCACCTCATAAAAGAAGCACTTAGTCTCGGGTTTGAGTTCAACTTTGGGTTGCTTCACTGGAGCAGCAACTGACTTGCTATCCATGAAGTTTCCCTCCTTGCTCTTGCCCTTCTCGAAACTAGTGGTTTGATTAACCATCAACACTTACGCTCCTTCTTGATTTCTACCTTTGCGGTGTCAAACATCGCGAACAGCTCAGGCATAAACATCTCTTTCCCTGGCATTTTATAGTTCATCACCAAGTTCTAGTAGCTCAGTGACAGTGACTTGGAGAACTACATCAATCGCTATCTTATCTGGAAGATCAACTCCCACTCGATTCAAGCGATTGTAGTACCCAGACAGTCTGAGCACATGCTCAACGATTGAGCTATTCTCTTTTATCTTGCAGGCAAAGAATCTCGTTGGAGATCTTATATCTCGCAACTCGGGCACGAGCCTGAGATCACAATCTCAGCTCTTAGAACATCTCATATCTTCCGTGACGTTCAAAACGTTTTGGAGCCTCAATTCTAAGCCGTAATGCATGACGCACTAAACTATCAAGTAGTCATCGAAACGTGCCTGTCAGATGTTCACAACATCTACAGTCGACGCTAGATGGGGTGGCGCACCGAGCGGTGCATTAAGGACATAAGCCTTCTGTGCAGCAATGAGGACAATCCTCAAATCACGGACCCAGTCCGCAATTTTGCTACCAACATCTTTCAATTCTATTTCTCTAGGAACATATAAAAATACAAGGGAGCCACAACGCGAGCTAGTAATCTACAACATAATTTGCAAAGACACTTTGACTATGTTCATGAGAATGAGTTCAATTAATCATATTACTTAAGAACTCCCACTCAAATTGACATCCCTCCGATCATTCGAGTGATACATGATCCAAATTCACCAACTCAAGTCCGATCATCACGTGAATTGAGGTGGCTGCAATGGTGAACATCATCATGTTGATCATATCTACTATATGACTCATGTTCGACCTTTCGGTCTCTTGTGTTCCGAGGCCATGTCTGTACATGCTAGGCTCGTCAGGTTTCACCCGAGTGTTCTGCATGTGCAACACTGGCTTGCACCCGTTGTATGTGAACGTAGAGTCTATCACACCCGATCATCACGTGGTGTCTCGACACGACGAACTTTCGCAACGGTGCACACTCGGGGAGAACACAATTTATCTTGAAATTAAGTGAGGGATCACCTTATAATGCTACCGCCGTCCTAAGCAAAACAAGGTGCATAAAAAGGATTAACATCACATGCAAATCATAAGTGACATGATATGGCCATGAACTTGTGCTTTTGATCTCCATCTAGAAAGCACCGGCATGATCTCCATCGTCACCGGCACGACACCATGATCTCCATCATCTTGATCTCCATCAACGTGTCGCCATTGCGGTTGTCATGCCCTACATGCTTCTACTACTATTGCTACCGTAGCGATAAAGTAAAGCATTACATAGCGCTTAATGATTGACACGCAGGTCATACAATAATTAAAGACAACCCTATGGCTCCTGCCGGTTGCCGTATTCAACGACATGCAAGTCGTGAAATTCTATACATCACATGATCATCTCATACATCACATATATCTCATCATGTAATTGGCCATATCACATCACAACATACCCTGCAAAAACAAGTTAGACGTCCTCTAATTGTTGTTGCATGTTTTACGTGGCTGCTATGGGTATCTAGCAAGAACGATTCTCACCCACGCATAAACCACAACGGTGATACATAGATTGCTTTTCAACCTTCTCAAGGACCGCCTTTGTCGAATCCGATCCAACTAAAGTGAGAGAAACTGTCACCCGCAAGCCATCTAGGCAACAATTTGCGTCGAGGGAACCAGTCTCTCGTAAGCGTACGAGTAATGTTGGTCCGGGCCGCTTCATCTCACAATCCTGCTGAACCAAAATACGACCAAGGGAGGAAGCAATCTAAGCATCAACGCCCACAAACCTTTTGTGTTCTACTCGAGATCTCATCGAACCATCAACCTAGCTCATGATGCCACTGTTGGGGAACGTCGCATGGGAAACAAAAATTTTCCTACGCACACGCAAACCTATCCATGGTGATGAGCATCTACGAGAGGGAGAGTGGATCTACATACCCTTGTAGATCGCTAAGCGGGAAGCGTTAAGAAACGCGGTTGGTGTAGTTGAACTTCTTCGCGATCCAAATCGCCGAGCGTCCCGCGATCCAATCACGAACCGTCCCGCGAACACATCATGATCCGTCCCGTGAAATCATCACGATCCGTCTCACGATCTTGATCACGATCTGTCCCGCGAGCTCATCACGGTCCGTTCCGCGATCTCATCACGAACTGTCTCGCGATCTCGATCACGGTGCTTCCGATCTAGCGCCGAACGGACGGCACCTCCGCGTTCAGCACACGTGCAGCTTGATGACGATCTCCACCGTCTTGATCCAGCAAGAGGAGGTGGAGAGGAGAGAGAGTTCACCGGCAGCGTGACGGTGCTCCGGTGATGGTGGTGGAGCAATTCCGGCAGGGCTTCGCCTAAGCGCTGCAGAAAACCGATCTAGAGGAGAAACTATGCACCGGTGGAACGGGTAGCACGTGGCCGGAAATTCTGTCCAAAAACCACCCAATCCACTAGTATATGTAGAAGGAGAGGAGAGGAGAGGCAGCCAAGGCCTTTGGGTCGGCCGAAATAGGAGGTGGGAGCAATCCTACTTCACCTCCAATCCTAGTTGGAGTACGATTGCCTCCTATTGGCTTTAGGACTTTCTCTCCTGCGCCATGGGCCTTTGTGGCTGTTTTCCCAGACCACTAAGGGCTGGTTATTATTCTCCCACAGCCCATGGACCTCTTGGGGTCTAAATACCCCTCCCGGAGGTCCCACGGTACACTACCGGCACTCCCGGTACACTACCGATACTCCCGGTACACTACCGATGAGCCCGAAACTTTTCCGGAGACCAAACTGGGACATCCTATATATGAATCTTTACCTCCGGACCATTCTGGAGCTCCTCGTGACGTCCGAGATCTCATCCGGGACTCCGAACAACCTTCGGTCACCACCATACATAACTCTACACTACCGAAACGTCACCGAACCTTAAGTGTGCAGACCCTACGGGTTCGAGAACTATGTAGACATGACGGAGACACCTCTACGGTCAATAACCAATGGCGGGACCTGGACGTCCACATTGGTTCCTACATATTCTATGAAGAACTTTATCGGTCGAACCTCTATGTCAAGGATTCAGTTAATCCCGTATAACGTTCCCTTTGTTCTTCGGTATGTTACTTGCCCGAGATTCGATCGTCAGTATCTCCATACCTAATTCAACCTCGTTACTGGCAAGTCTCTTTAATCGTTCCTTAATACAAGATCCCATGACTAACACTTAGCCACATTACTTGCAAGGCTTGTTGTGATGTTGGATTACGAGTGGGCCCTGAGATACCTCTCCGTCACACGGAGTAACAAATCCCAGTCTCGATCCATGCCAACTCAACAAACACCATCGGAGATACCTATAGAGCACCTTTATAGTCACCCAGTTACGTTGCGACGTTTGATACACACAAGGCACTCCTCCGATATCCGTGAGTTGCATGATCTCATGGTCATAGGAACATATACTTGACATGCAGAAAACAGTAGCAATAAACTGACACGATCATAGGCTATGTTTGTAGTTTGGGTCTTATCCATCACATCATTCTCCTAATGATGTGATCCCGTTATCAAATGACATCTCATGTCCATGGCTAGGAGACCTTAACCATCCTTTGATCAACGAGCTAGTCCATTAGAGGCATACTAGGGACATGGTTTTGTCTATGTATCCACACATGAATTTAAGTCTCCGATCAATACAATTATAGCATGGATAATAAACGATTATCATGAACAAGGAAATATGATAATAACTAATTTATTATTGCCTCTAGGGCATATTTCCAACACGGACGTCAACCGAATCTCCCCGAGCACGAGGCCGTCGCCTCCGTCGTCCCGAGCCCCGGCCGACGCCACCAATCGACACCGGAGCTTCGCTGCCATCACCTGAGCACTTCGGACGCCACCCCCGACCACCGCACCGTCGCCTCCGACCACCTCCGACGTCTAGCCGCCGTCGACCTCGCCGGAACCCCGACCCCCACTGCTGTAAGCCACCGCACCCCCTGGCACGTTCGATCTAGATCCAACGCGCCAGATTAGAAGTTTTTTAAAACGAACCGGTACGCGTTAAGTTTCGGTCATCCGCTCGCTAGCTCCCACACGCGCACTCACTCAACCAATCACAGCATGCCACGTATACCCTGTCCGATCGATAAGATATTTTTTCTTTTCTTTTCTATTTTAGAAAACATAATGTATTCTGTTTTTGTTTTTATTTTATCTTTTAAAATATTTAGAGTTTTTGATTGATTCTTTTTGCAACATGTCACAAATTTGTTGTAGTTTATGTCTGTATGCCTAGATTTCAAATTTGAACTTCTAAATTTGAATTTTGATAAAATTGAGCAAATCACTAAAACTTGAATAACATGAGTTTAAAATTTTATTTTTGAGTGATTCTTGTTGCTACTATCATCCAACACTATTTGAGATTTTTTGATTACGATAGATTAGGATTTTAGTAAAAACAGATTCTGTTTGGTTTCTTCATAACACTAAATTGAATTGTTTTTATTTAAATTTACTTTAATTTTGCTTTAGTTCAAATTTTCGAAGTAGTTTATTTATTTCTATTATTCAACATTAGGTGAATTGATTTTCGTTAAATAAAATATTTTAATTTGTTTTGTGCTCTAGTTTAAATAGGTAAAAATTTGTTTCACCATTTATATTGGTTAGAAAAATGTTTTGTAATAATTATTTTGCAAAGAATTTTTATAATGAAATACCTTCTGTTTTATAATAAAAAAGGTTTTGTATTATCTAAATGGCTAGTTGTTCAAAACAAATTTTGTCTTATTATGCCTTAGTAGGATTTTTGACACTAAAAAAAATTTAGAGTCTTTTTTTTGAGTGACCCCTCTTTTTGGTTGTGCTTTTTGTTTGTTGAAGTATTGTTTACCTTGCTGTTGTGTGAATTATATTGTGATTATACTTATTGTGTGCTTTGTTTGATTCGTTAGATCATTCGGAGTGCGAAGCTTGTTATCTAGAGTCACTTGAGTACGAGGATCGTCAGCAAGGCAAGTGACTTTGACCATGTATACCTATGTTTTATTGCATTAGTTCTATCATCTCCCCAATTGCATGAAAAGTAGGTAATTTGGAAACTTGGTTACTTGAAGTAGTATCATGTGGTAGGCACCCCTCAACCTTTTGACACATTGGCCCCAGGAAACGTTGATTTAATTTTGCTATGCTATTAGTAGACGGGGTTGGTTGTGTGATTCATGAGAGTTGTGAGATAATAATTTCAAGACCTACAAGATGAACAATATTTCAAGACTCCGAGTTTTCAACATACCTCTGGGTGGATGATGGTTGAACGGCGCCCTGGAGAAACCAGTGGTTAGCCTAGATGTTGCTGGAGAAGTGCAAGTATTCATGCGGAAAGGTCCACCCAGGCACAAAGAGATGGATGGATGCTTCAAGATCCAAGGCTTACCTGCACAGCCACAAGCCATTATGGGCTCTGGTTTGGTTGGATATTGTGGTGACCCTGGACTGGCGGTGCTACGAGATGTAGAAGAACGGTAGGAAAGGATGGGCACCGATAGAGTCTCGAGGAAACCCTTTAGAAGACCATGTTTTGGTCATCCGTTTCTCAAACACCCTAAAGTGCGAGAAATCCAATGGAGGCGATTAAATCTTGTGGGTAACGTGTGCAAAACTCTGCAGAGTACCCAAACCTAATCGATTAGCCGTGTCCATGGTCATGGATAGTTTGAGCCAAAGGAACTGAACTATCTGGAACTCTCAACACAATTAAGTATATTGGTGTGGGATTTTAATGACAACTTGGGTATTAGAATTGGTTGGTGGAACCATCTCATTAATCAACCAACATTGTAGAAATTTTGCTTTTGCCCTCTCTTGTTGTCCGATGTTTTTGGCTTTATGCAAAACTTACTACCCCCACTTGCCATATATGCATATAGAATAGACGATTACTTTACACCCCCTCTTTTGTGACATTGCCGGCATATTCAATATGTTGACCTATACGGCTGCAACGTATCATGTTGCAGAGTATTTTTTCGACCAGGAGTGAGGATATGCTCTACGCTGAGTGAGATGCCCTTGGAGTCAGATGGACTCAACTACCTTTGAAGCTTCCGCAAGATTAGTTATTCTCATGAGTTGGCCTTTAGCCACTTTATTGTAATATTTATTGTAATAAAGAACTCGATATGAGATTTCTCACTTCAAAAAGCAGTGTGATTTCACTTTGATATATACATTGATGTGCCGTGTGTGTACCAGCATGATCTTGGGATGGTACAGAAACTCCGGAGATTCGACCTTTCAAGTCAGGTCGCTACATTTATTATCCATGCTATAATTGTTTTGATTGGAAACACATTACATGTGTGGGTAAACAAACAACACACTGTCCCTAGTATGCCTCTAGTGAACTAGCTCGTTGATCAAATATGGTCAAGGTTTCCTACCCATTCACCTGAGATGTCATTTGATAACGGGATCACATTATTAGGAGAATGATGTGATGGATCAGACCCAAACTACAAACGTAGCATATGATCGTGTCAGTTTATTGCTACTATTTTCTGCATGTCAAGTGTGTGTTCCTATGACCATGAGATCATGCAACTCACGAACATCATAGGATTACCTTGTGTGTATCAAACGTCGCAACGTAACTGGTTGGCTATAAAGGTGCTCTACAGGTATCTCCGAGGGTGTCTGTTGAGTTGGCATGGATCAAGACTGGGATTTGTTACTCCGTGTGACGGAGAGGTATCTCAGGGCCCACTCGGCAATACAACATCACAATAAGCCTTGCAAGCAATGTGACTAAGTGGTAGCCACTTGATCTTATATTATGGAACAAGTAAAGAGACTTGCTGGTAACGAGGTTGAACTAGGTATGGAGATGCCGACGATCGAATCTCGGGCAAGTAACGTACCGAAGAACGAAGGGAACATCATACAGGATTAACTGAATCCTTGACATAGAGGTTCGACCGATAAAGATCTTCGTAGAATATGTAGGAACCAATATGGGCATCTAGGTCCTGCTATTGGTGAATGACCGTAGAGGTGTCTCGGTCATGTCTACATAGTTCTCGAAACCGCAGGGTCTGCACACGTAAGGTTAGGTGACATTTCAGTAGTGTAGAGTTATGTATGGTGGTGACAAAAGGTTGTTGGGAGTCCCGGATGAGATCCCAGATGTCATGAGGATCTCCGTAATGGTCTGGAGGTAAAGATTGATATATAGGAAGTCCTATTTTGGTCGCCGGAAAAGTTTCGGGCTCATCGGTAGTGTACCGGGAGTGCCCGTAGTGTACCGGGAGACCATCGGGAGGGATATTTCGACCCAAGATGCCACATGGGCTGTGGGAGAGTGAATACCAGCCCTTAGTGGGCTGGTGGAAGTCCCACACAAATCCCATGCGGCTAGGGAGAAAAAACCAAAGAGAAAAAGTGGAAAAAGGCAAAAATAGGGTGAATCCTAGCCCTACTAGGATTGGAGGTGGATTCCACCTCTCCCACCTGGTTCGGCCGACTCCTAGAGGCTTGGCCCTTGGGACAAGCCTCCTCCTCTCTTGCTCTTATATATACTGGAGGTTTTAGGGTTTTTTCACAGAATTTTCAGCCACGTGTCGCCCGTTCCTCCAATGCATAGTTTCTCCTCCAGATCGGTTTTCTGCAGCGCTTAGGCGAAGCCCTGCCGGAATAGCTACACCACCATCGCCGGAGCGCCGTCACGCTGCTGGAGAACTCTTCTTCCTCTCTGCTCCTTCTTGCTGGATCAAGATGTCAGAGATCATCATCAAGCTGTACATGTGCTGAACGTGGAGGTGCCGTCTGTTCGACGCTAGATCGGAAGTATCGTGATCAAGTTTGTGGGACGGCTCGTGATCAAGTTCGCAGGACAGATCGTGATTGGATCGCGGGACGTATCATGATTGGATCGCAGGATGCACGGCAATTTGGATCGCGAAGATGTTTGACTACACCAACCGCGTTTCTTAACGCTTCCCGCTTAGCGATCTACAAGGGTACGTAGATCTATTCTCCCTCTCGTAGATGCTCATCACCATGGATAGATCTGCTTGTGCGTAGGATAATTTTTGTTTCCCATGCAACATTACCCAACATTCTCATCACCATGGATAGATCTTGCGTGTGCGTAGGAAATTTTTTGTTTCCCATGCAACGTTCCTCAAGAGTGGCATCATGAGCTAGGTCTATGTGTAGATGAGATCTCGAGTAGAACACAAAGAGTTTATGGTTGTTGATGCTTAGACTGCTTCCTCCCTTGGTCGTGTTTTGGTTCAGCGGTATTGTGGAATGAAGTGGACTGGACCAACCTTACTCTTACGCTTACGAGAGACCGGTTCCATCGATTGACGTGTAACTTCGTTGCACAAAGATGGCTAGCGGGTGTCTGTTTCTCCTACTTTAGTTGGATCGGATTCACAAAGGTGGTCCTTGAGAAGGTTGAAAAGCAACTTAGGTATCACCTTGTGGTTTTGCGTAGGTGAGAATTGTTCTTGCTAGATACCCATAGCAGCCACGTAAAACATGCAACAACAATTAGAGGACGTCTAACTTGTTTTTGCAGGGTATGTTGTGATGTGATATGGCCAATTACATGATGAGATATATGTGATGTATGAGATGATCATGTTTTGTATAGAATATCACGACTTGCATGTCGATGAGTACGGCAACCGGCAGGAGCCATAGGGTTGTCTTTAATTAATGTATGACCTGCGTGTCAATCATTAAGCGCTATGTAATGCTTTACTTTATCGCTAGACGGTAGCTATAGTAGTATGAGCATGGTGGGCGCGACAACCCCGATGGTGACACAATGATGGAGATCATGGTGTCATGCCAATGACGATGGAGATCATGTTCGTGCTTTCAAGATGGAGATCAAAAGCACAAGTTCATGGCCATATCATGTCACTTATGATTTGCATGTGATGTTAATCCTTTTATGCACCTTGTTTTGGTTAGGACGACGATAGCATTATAAGGTGATCCCTCACTTAAATTTGAAGATAAATTGTGTTCTCCCCGAGTGTGCACTATCGCAAAATTTTGTCGTGTTGAGACACCACGTGATGATCGGATGTGATAGACTCTACATTCACATACAACGGGTGCAAGCCAGTGTTGCACATGCGTAACACTCGGGTTAAACTTGACGAGCCTAGCATGTACAGACATAGCCTTGGAACACAAGAGATCGAAAGGTCGAACATGAGTCATATAGTAGATATGATCAACATGATGATGTTCACCATTGAAACCACCTCAACTCACGTGATGATCGGACTTGAGTTGGTGAATTTGGATCATGTATCACTCGAATGACCGGTGGGATGTCAATTTGAGTGGGAGTTCTTAAGTAATATGATTAGTTGAACTCATTATCATGAACATAGTTAGTAGTGTCTTTGCAAATTATTTTGTAGCTCACGCTATAGCTCCATTGAATTTTTATATGTTCCTAGAGAAATAGAGTTGAAAGATGATGTTACAAATATTGCGGACTCGGTCCATGATCTGAGGATTGTCCACATTGCTGCACAGAAGGCTTATGTCCTTAATGCACCGCTCGGTGCGCCACCCCCTCTAGGGTCATCCGTAGATGTTGTGAACATCTGACACGCACGTTCCGATGATTACTTGATAGTTATGTGCGTCATGTATTACGGCTTAGAATCGAGGCTCCAAAACATTTTGAACGTCATGGAATATATGATATGTTCTAAGAGCTGAAATTGGGATCTCAGGCTCCTGCCCGTGTTGTGAGATATGAGATCTCCAACAAGATTCTTTGCCTGCAAGATGAAGTAGAATAGCTTAATTGTTGAGCATGTTCTCAGATTGTCTGGGTGCTACAATCACTTGAATCGAGTGGGAGTTGATCTTCCAGATAAGATAGTGATTGATATAGTTCTCCAAGTCACTGTCACTAAGCTACTAGAACTTGGTGATGAACTATAAAATGCCAGGGATGGAAATAATGATCCCTGAGCTATTCGCGATGTTTGAAACCGCGAAGGTAGAAATCAAAAAGGAGCACCAAGTGTTGATGGTTAGTAAAACCACTAGTTTCGAGAAGGGCAAGGGCAAGAAGGGAAACTTCATGGATGGCAAGTTAGTTGCTGCTCTAGTGAAGCAACCCAAAGTTGAACCCAAACCCAAGACTAAGTGCTTCTATTATGAGTAGAGCAGTCGCTAAAGCAGAACAACCCTAGATACTTGGTAGATAAGAAGGCTTGCAGCGTCGACAGAAGTATATTTGATATACGTGTTATTAATGTGTACCTTACTAGTATTCCTAGTAGCACCTGGGTATTGGATACCGATTCAGTTGCTAAATGTTAGTAACTCGAATTAAAAGCTACGAAATAAACGGAGACTAGCTAAGTGTGAGGTGACGATGTGTGTTGGAAATGTTCCAAGGTTGATGTGATCAACATCACACGCTCTCTCTACCTTCGGGATTAGTGACAAACCTAAATAAATGTTATTTGGTGTTTGCGTTAAGCATGAGCATGATTGGATTGTGGTTACTGAAACACGGTTATAAATTTAAATTAGAGAATAATGGTTATTCAGTTTACATGAATAATACCTTCAATGGTCATGCCCAGTGAGAATGGTTTGTTGAATCTTGATCGTAGTAATACACATGTTCATAACATTGATGACAAAAGATACAAAGTTAATAATGATAGTACCACATACTTGTGGCACTGCCGCTAAATGTCATATTGGTATAAATCGCATGAAGAAACTCCATGTTGATGGATCTTTGGACTCATTCGGTTTCGAATCGGTTGAGAAATGCGGACCATACCTCATGGGAAAGATGGCTACAGACCCCGTTTTCAGTATGATGGAGCGGGCTAGTAACTTATTGGAAATAATACATGCTAATGTATGCAATCCAATGAGTGTTGTAGCGTGTAGAGGATATCGTTATTTTTCTTACACTAATGATTTGAGTATATATGAGTATATTTACTTAATGAAACACAAGTACGAATCATTTGAAAAGTTCAAGCAAATTCAGAGTGAAGTTTAAGATCATTGTGACAAGAAGATAAAAATGTCTACAATATGATCATGGAGATGAATATCTGAGTTACGAGTTTGGCATACAACTTTAGACAATGTGAAAATTGTTTCACAACTCACGCCACCTGGAACACCATAGTGTGATGGTGTGTCTGAACGTCATAGTCGTGCTTTATTGGATATGGTGCATGCTATGATGTCTCTTATCGTTTTGCTACTATAGTTACGGGGTTATGTGTCAGAGACAACTACATTCACTTTAAATAGGACACCATCTAAATTCGGTGAAATGACACCGTCTGAACTATGGTTTGATAGAAACCTAAGTTGTCATTTCTTAATGTTTGGGGCCACGATGCTCATGTAAAAAAAGTTTTCACCTAATGAGCTCGAACCCAAAGCGGACAAATGCATCTTCACAGAATAACCTAAGAACAGTTGGGTATACCTTCTATCTCAGATCCGAGTGCAAAGTGTTTGTTGCTAAAACGGTTCCTTTTCCGAGAAAAAGTTTCTCTCAAAAGAATTGAGTGGGAGGAAGATAGAACTTGATGAGGTTGTTGAACCTTTGTTTCAACCAGAGAGTAGCGCAGCGCAGAAAGATGTTTCTGTGGAACCTACGTCAGTTGAAGAGGAAGTAAATTATGATGATCATGAAGCTTCGGATCATGTTAGTATCGAACCTCATAGGTCGACAAGGATGCATACTGCTCCTGAGTGGTACGACAACCCCGTCTTGGAGGTCATGTTGTTGGACAACGATGAACCTATGAGATATGGAGAAGTGATGATGGGCCCGGATTCCAACAAATGGTTAGAGGCCATGAAATCCGAGAAAGGATCCATGTATGAAAACCAAGTATAGACTTTGGTAGACTTGCTCATTGGATGGCAGGTCGTCGAGTACAAATGGACCTTTGAGATGAAGACAGACGTAGATGGTAAATGTCAACATTTATAAAGGTTGACTTGTCACAAATAAGTTTCTGACAAGTTCAAAGAGTTGACTACGATGAGACTTTGTCACTCATAGCGATGCTAAAGTCTGTTGGAATTATGTTAGCAGTTGCTGCATTTTTCAATTATGAAATCTGGTAGATGGATGACAAAATATCGTTTCCTTAACAGTTTACTTGAGGAAAAGTTGTATGCGATACAACCAGAAGGTTTTGTCAGTCCTAAGGATGCTAAAAGGTGTGCGAGCTCCAGCAATCCTTCTAAGGGATGGAGCAAGCACCTCGGAGTTGGAATATACGCTTTGATGAGGTGATCAAAGTTTTTTGAGTTTATACAAACTTTATGAGAAACTTGTATTTACAATAAAGTGAGTGTGAGCACTATAAAGTTTATCATAAGAATATGTGGATGACATATTGTTGATCGGAAATGATGTAGAATCTCTGGAAAGCATAAAGGGTTGTTTGAAAAGATTTTTTCAAAGGAAGACCTGGATAAAGCTACTTAATTGTTGGGCATCGCGATCTATAGAGATACATCAAGACGTCTGATAAGACTTTCAATGAGTACATACCTTGACAAGATTTTGAAATAGTTCAAAATGGACTAGTTAAAGAAAGAGTTCTTTCCTGATTGGTAAGGTGTTAACTTGAGTGAGACTCAAAGCTCAACCACGACAGAAGAAAGAGAAAGGACAAACATCGTCCCCTATGTCTTAGCCATAGGCTCTATATAATATGCCATGCTATGTACCCCACCTATGTGTGCCTAGGCATGAGTCTTCTAGGGGTACAAGAGTGATCTAGGAGTGGATCACTTGACAACGGTCAAGATTATCCTTAATAACTAAAGGACTAACCAAATGTTTCTCGATTATGGAGGTGATAAAGAGTTCGTCTTAAAGAGTTACATCGATGCAAGCTTTAACACCAATCCGGATGACTCTTAGTAGCAATCTGGATACGTATAGTAGAGCAGCCATTTGGAATAGCTCCAAGTGGAGTGTGGTAGCAGTGTTTACGGTTTGACATAGAGATTTGCAAAGTACACACGTATTTGAATGTCGCAGACCCGTTGACTAAAAGACCTCTCTCACATGCAAAGCATGATCAAGCCCCAGAACTCATTGGGTGTTAGATTCATAACAATGCGAATCACATGGTGATGTGAACTAGATTATTGACTCTAGTGCAAGTGGGAGACTGTAGAAAATATTCCCTAGAGGCAATAATAAATTGGTTATGATCATATTTCCTTGTTCATGATAATTGTTTATTATCCATGCTATAATTGTATTGATCGGAAACTCAGATACATGTGTGGATACATAGACAACACCATGTCCCTAGTATGCCTCTAATAGACTAGCTCGTTGATCAAAGATGGCTATGGTTTCCTAGTCATGGACATAAGATGTCATTTGATAACGGGATCACGTCATTAAGATAATGATGTGATGGACAAGACCCAAACTACAAACGTAGCATATGATCGTGTTAGTTTATTGCTACTGTTTTCTGCATGTCAAGTATTTGTTCCTATGACCATGAGATCATGCAACTCACTAACACCGAAGGAGTACCTTGTGTGTATCAAACGTTGCAACGTAACTAGGTGACTATAAAGGTGCTCTACAGGTATCTCCGAGGGTGTTTGTCCGGTTGGCATGGATCAAGACTGGGATTTGTTACTCCGTGTGACGAAGAGATATCTGAGGGCCCACTCGGTAATACAAGATCACAGTAAGCCTTGCAAGCAATGTGACTAAGTGTTAGCCATGTGATCTTATATTATGGAACGAGTAAAGAGACTTTCTGGTAACGAGGTTGAACTAGGTATGGAGATGCCGACGATTGAATATCGGGCAAGTAACATACCGAAGAACGAAGGGAACATCATACAGGATTAACTGAATCCTTGACATAGAGGTTCGACCGATAAAGATCTTCGTAGAATATGTAGGAACCAATATGGGCATCGAGGTCCCGCTATTGGTTATTGATCGTAGAGGTATTTCGGTCATGTCTACATAATTCTCGAACCCGTAGGGTCTGCACACTTAAGGTTCGATGACGTTTCGGTAGTATAAAGTTATGTATGGTGGTGACCGAAGGTTGTTCGGAGTCCCGGATGAGATCAAGGACATCACGAGGAGCTTTGGAATGGTCCGGAGGTAAATATTGATATATAGGAAGTCCTGTTTTGGTCACCAGAAAAGTTTCGGCCTCATCGGTAGTGTACCGGGAGTGTCGGGTGGGTACCAGGGGACCATCGGGAGGGGTGTCTTGACTCAAGAGGCTACATGGTCTGTGGGAGGAGGTAAACCAGCCCCTGGTGGGTTGGCCGAAGCCTCCTCTGAGGGCCCATGCGGCTGGAGTGGTTTGAGAAAAAAATCCAAAGGTGGATAGGTGGAAAGAGTTTCCAAGTGGAAAGGAGGAATCCTACTCCTAATAGGATTGGAGTAGGACTCCTCCACCTCCAATTTCGACCAAACCTTGAGGGTTTGAGGCTGCCTCCTCCCCTCCCTCCCTCCTATATATACTAGATGATTTAGAGGAAAAAGCTAACCCTGATAGCGACGTGCTACCTCTCCTCTAGATTGCAGTTTCTCCTCTAGATCGGTTTTTAGCGGTGCTTAGGCAAAGCCCTGCTGGAATAGCTCCACCACCATCGCCGCAACGCCATCGCACTGCCGGAGAAATCATCTACCTCTCCACTCCCTCTTGCTGGATCAAGAAGGTGGAGATCGTCATCGAGCTGTATGTGTGCTGAACGCGGAGGTGCCGTCCGTTTGGCGCTAGATCGGAAGGACCATGAACAATATCGCGAGACGATTTGTGAATGGATCGCGGGATGGATCGTGATGAGATCATGGGACAGATCGTGATTGGATCGCGGAACGGATCGTGATGGGATCACGGGGCGCTCGGAGATTTGGATCGCAAAGACGTTCGACTACATCAACCGCGTTTCTTAACACTTCCCGCTTAGCAATCTACAAGGGTATGTAGATCCGCTCTCCCCCTTATAGATGCTCATCACCATGGATAGATCTTGGATGTGCGTAGGAATTTTTTTGTTTCCCATGCAACGTTCCTCAACAATAGTGTAGTTGGGAGAATTCAAAAAGATAACAGTACTATCATGTGTGGGTGGAATAGCAAGAATTTCATGTTTAACATGAGGAACTATAGCAAGTTCATGTTCATAAGCATAATTCATATTGGCATCATGGCCACAAGAATAGCAAGCATCAAGTTCATCAAAAAGGGATAGTTTAAACAAATCTAAGGGATTATAACAATTATCATAGCATTCATCCTTCAGTAAGCACGAAGGGAAATTAAACAATGTATGAGTTGAAGAGTTACTCTCATTAGAAGGTGGGCACATGTAGCTAATCCGCTCTTCCTCCTTTTGTTCTTCGCTCTCCTCCTCATATTTTTCATATAATGAGCTCATGGTTTCAGCAATTTCTTCTTCCATAGATTCCTGCAAAATTTTAGTCCCTTCCAAGGCAGCGGTCATTTTTTCAGTAAACTTTTAACATAAGCATTAGAAGCATAGTTTTGATAGAAATATTTAAGTATGGCAAATTTTTCAGATTCGTAAAGAGTAGCATCATACTTTTCAATGAAAGAAGCAATTTCATAGGCACCCTTGAAAACAAAAAATTCTTCAATTTGTTCAACATCGTTATAGCAATAGGCCTCCTTGCCATAAGAGGATAATATTTCATTATCATTAAACACACATTGGTAGGGACGGTGTTTTTTTAGCTTCTTTAGAACAACAAGTAAAATCATGCAATTCACACAAGTTCCAAGCATAGCAACGCAAAGCATTAATTTGATGCCACAAGAGTTACCCTTTTTGAAATATTCGGTGTCGCACATAGTGAGCATGCTCATTTAATGATATTCCCTCAACTAAGCTAGTTGGGTTTTCAACACGAGCACAAGTGGATCGAAGATGACCCATGTAATATT
Source organism: Hordeum marinum (assembly GCA_022496015.1). Lineage (NCBI taxonomy): Eukaryota > Viridiplantae > Streptophyta > Magnoliopsida > Poales > Poaceae > Hordeum > Hordeum marinum. Next base: position 466,140,732 of record CM039673.1, on the reverse strand, counting down.
CTTCGATGGTACGGAACACTAGTGGTTCCTCACCTTTTGGAGCAGCAAGTACATCTTGTTTCTGGCATTGTGCATTTCCTACCCATATCTAAAGAGAGAAAACAAGTTAAAACAGCAAATAAAATCTACTTGGTGATAAAGAAAACAGGAACACACGAGAATATTCACCCCACGCTATTGCTCCCCAGCAACGACGCTAGAAAAAGGTCTTGATAACCCACAAGTGTAGGGGATCAGTTGTAGCCTCTTTCAATAAGTAAGAGTGTCGAACCCAACTAGGAGCTAAAGGTAGAACAAATATTCCCTCAAGTTCTATCGACCACCGATACAACTCTACGCACGCTTAACATTCGCTTTACCTAGAACAAGTATGAAACTAGAAGTACTTTGTAGGTGAGATGGGATAGGTTTGCAAGATAATAAAGAACACGTAAATAAAAACTAGGGGCTTCTAAGATAAAGAAACAACTAAGTTAGTTTAACAAGTGTGGAAAAGTGGTGGTAGGAGTTGTAGAATTGTCCCTAGGCAATCGATAACTAGATCGGTCATCATTATTGCAATTTTATATGAGGGAGAGGCATAATCTAACATACTTTCTCTACTTGGATCATATTCACGTATGATTGGAACTCTATCAAGCATCTGCAACTACTAAAGATCATTAAGGTAAAAACCAACCATAGCATTATAAGGTATCACGTCCTCTTTACTCCCATATGCAACAACCCACCTACTCGGGTTTATGCTTCTGTCACTCATGCAACCCACGATAGGCAAATCATGAACACATTGCTACACCCTACAGAGAGGATACCTCATGCTTGCATGACATGGAGAGCACCATTGGAAAGCACCAATAATAAAACACTCAACTCAAACCAATCATGATCATCAATCAACCCATAGAACAAGAAAAATCTACTCAGACATCATAGGATGGCAACACATCATTGGATAATAATAGGAAGCATAAAGCACCATGTTCAAGTAGAGGGTACAAAGGGTTGCAGGAGAGTGGACCGTTGTAGATATATGGGGGAAGGTGATGGAGGTGTTGGTGAAGATGACAGAGTTGTTGGAGCAGATCGTCGTCACGATGATGGCCCCGGCGGCGTTCTGGTGCCGCCGGGAGAGAGGGGGAGAGAGCCCCCTGCTTCTTCTTCTTCTTCCTTGACCACCCCCCTAGATGGGAGAAGGGTTTATCCTTTGGTTCATGGCATCCATGGTGGCGGAGGGGCGAGAGCCCCTCCGAGATTGGATCTCTCTCTATTTCCTTCTATTTCTACGCTCCCAGATTCTGGCCTTTCACCGTTTCTTCAATATCCGGAGAATTGTAACTCCGACCAGGCTGAAATTTTAGGCGACCTTTATCCAAAAAATATCTTTCTTACGGCCAAAGGACAGCTCCAACTGACCTAAGGGGTGGCTACAAGCCTGCTAGGCGCGGCTAGGGGGTGGGCCACACCTAGCAGGCTCGCCACCTTTTCGGGCATCGTATCGCATTGATTATTTTTCCTAAAAATCACATATATTCCAAAAAAATCTCCTTGAGTTTTTATCGCATTTGGACTTCGTTTGGTATGGATATCATGCGAAACAAAAACATGCAACAAACAGAAACTAGCACTGGGCACTGGATCCATATGTTAGTCCCAAAAATAGTATAAAAAGTTGCCAAAAGTATATGAAAATTGTAGAATATTGAAATGAAACAATCAAAAATTATCGACACGATGGAGACGTATCAGGGCCTACCTATTCAAGGTGTTCAAACACGCCTTTATTCGGAAAACTACATGTCATCGGAGGCCGAACTAAACTCGACGACAAGAAATCACCTCGCAAGACGAAGACTCTGATTATATGAAGTGATTGAAGCTAATACACTTGGCGTTGGAGGAAATTTCGGGGCTACTAAGGCAGTCCTGGATTAAGGGGTCCTTGGGAAGCTGACCTGCTTCTTATGGGCCGGACTGTATGGCCGCTTACCGAACATTGGATCGATTGAATGCCATGTCCCCAGGAAGGAAGCTTCGGGAATCGTGGCTTGTTCTCCATGTTTAATGTAGCGAATAGGCATGTTTATCTCTTTGGCGTGTAACTGACCATGTGTAAACCCTAGATAGCCTCGGCATTTATATAAGCCGGAGGGTTTTAGGTTGTAAGGAAAAAGAATTCATCTAGGGTTTAGCTATTCGATCTCGAGGTAGATAAACTCTGTAACCCACATATCATTAATACAATCAAGAAGGACGTGGGGTATTACCTCCATAGGAATGCCCGAACCTGGGTAAACCTTGTCTCCCTCGTCTCCTTTTACCATCAATCCCAGACTCACAGTTTGGGCCCCCCTACCCGAGATTCGCCGGTTTTGACATCGACACACGCCTCAACAAAATGGCGTTGTTGGGAGGAAGAACTAGACTCTCATAGGTAATGGCTAGAATGATGCTCGACGAGTCAAAGTCATTTTATGGGCAGAAGCCATGGAAACAACTTGTCTTGCAACAAACCGAGTCTACCTACACAAGCTTCTCAGTAAAACGCCATACGAGCTACTCACAGGTAACAAACCCCAAGTTGGATTCTTTCTAGTATTTTTCTCAAAGTGCTACATTCTTGATAAGCATCATCGTTCTAAATATGTTTGTAAATCTCATGAAGGTTTCCTACTTCATTACGGATCAAACTCTCACACTTACCGTGTCTACAACAACTTGACTCAAAAAGTTGAAGAGATAGTAGATGTGAAGTTTGATGAGACTAATCGTTTGCAAGTCGAACAATTGCCAAATGATGTAGGAGATAAGGAACCTTCGGAAGCCATCCAAGACTTTTCCATCGTCAAGATATGTCCCATGGAGGTGAAGGAAAGTCCTTCATCAACACAAGTGGAAGATCCTACTTCGCGTCAACGCGAACGACACAATGACATGGAGGCATCCACAAGTGGTACACGCCAAGATGAAGAAGAAGTACATCAACATGATCTCCCTCAACCTCCTTCACTACCTCCTCAAGGGAACAACACCTTCAACAATGAAGAAGAAGATGATGATGATGAGGAAGCTCCTCCATCCAATAAGAAAAAGCTAACCCGAGTTCGAGCAAGAGTTGACAAGAATCACCTCATAGAGCAAATACTCGACGACATAAAAGCTAGGAGAATCACTCACTCTAAAACTCGTTTAGCCAAATTTTGTGAGCATTACTAATTTATCTCTAGTATTGAGCCTATTAAGGTAGAAGAAGCACTTGAAGACCCGGATTGGGTGAATGCCATGCACGAAGAGTTATACAACTTCGAGAGGAATGAAGTGTCGACATTAGTGGAGAAACCCAAAGATGAGCATAACATCATTGGAACAAAATGAGTGTTTTGCAACAAGCAAGATTAATATGGTCAATTAGTGTGCAACAAGGCTCGTCTCGTGACTCAAGGCTACACTCAAGTTGAAGGTATGGACTATGGTGAGACTTATGCCCCTGTTACTCTTTACCAAATGGATATAAAAAGTTCTTTTCTAAATGGTGGAATTGAAGAGGAAGTTTATGTTAAACAAACTCGCAGCTTTGCCATCCCCAAGAAACTTAATCATTTCCATAAGCTTTGTAAATCTCTCTATGGTCTTAAACAAGCCCCTCGAGCTTGGTAAAAATTCTTAACGAAATTTCTTTTAGAAAAGGGTTTTGAGATTGGTAAAATTGATGAAACCTTGTTCACTAAAAGAGTTAATGTGAATCATTCGTGTGCCAAATTTTACGTGGATGATATTATCTTTGGATCTACTAACCCGCATTTTAGTGAGAAATTTGGAAGGTTGATGTCCGAGAAATATGAGATGTCTATGATATGTGAGCTGAAAATTTTCCTTAGTTTGCAAATCAAGCAAACAAGAGAAGGTACATTTATGTCTCAAACCAAGTATACCAAGGACTTGTTCAAGAATGTTAGAGCATATTTCTCCATGTGTGGTTTTGATAATTGTTAACAATCCCTATAGACTAATGGTTTCCTTGAGTTATATTCGAAGGAGTTGTGCATAGGCACTTCTTGAAGTCCATCTGTTGGTTTCAAGGTGTTTATATGGTGACCAATGTGGTATTCAAGGTTTATCCAAAGATTGTCCATGTGGGAGTTTAGCTTATTGCAAGCATGTCTTGAAGAAGAAGATTGTGCGAACATTCATGTTTACCTTCAAGAAATCATCTTTATGAAGAGAGAAGATAAGATATAAGGTTTATCAAGACTAAGTCAAAGAGCGAATCAAGTTGATCAACACACAAAGCGTACAAGATGTACCGAGAGGGATCAAGTGATCACATGGTATGGTAAGTATTGTGCATTACTCTTTGTGTACTAACCCATGATCTTTATGAGTGTTACTTGTGGGGTTAGGTATGTTTTCATGGGCATGCATCAAAAGGAAGATCTCAAACAACCCATGGAGGATGACATCAAGTGGTGATCGTCATCATAGTTGAGGTGTGAAAGTTCAAGTGGAGCATCACGAAGAGATCACAAGCTTGAAGTTTGACGTCCATTATGGTGATAATGTACATGTGAAGATGTGCCGAAGAGAGGCTCACCCATAGTGGAGTATGGGGGAGCAATCTACTAGTCTTCATTGAGCCGGCACAATCAAGAAAGGTGCACCATCTTGAGGAGGACAAGATCGACATCATCTTGATCAACTAGACTCTACGCAAGGCAAAGGTTTGACCTTGATAGGTTTTCTTATTTTACCGCTCTCATAGTGGTACTTGGGAGAGCGGGTTATATGATCGATAGCCTTACTCTCAAGGGGGCTCTCGAGTGAGTAGCTTGATCATGTTGTTCGTTGAGAGATCAAACCATTGTATTCTTGGCATCATCATCTTTCTTGGTTCTTGTTTGATGTTTCTCTTTGTGAGTTTTAGAGCTTATGGTCATATTCATGACAAGCTCAAGTTCATCAAAAATGGAGTTCATATGCATCTTCTATGATGTTTCGATGTTGGAGTTTTTTACGGTTCTTCATTCATAGAGGTTTCACATCACTATACCATTGGCATTTTATACTCACTCTTCTTAATATAACCAAGAAAGATGATGGCAAGCTTGTCCTCCTCTATTCAACAAGCTTGAGTTTGCTCAATTCGGAGCTTGCATGTGAAAGTTATGACAGCTCGGGTTTTATTGTATCCATTTGTTTGCTTGAGGTTCTTTCTTGCTCTCTCGTGGTAGTACCACTATGGGAAAGAGTTAGTACCGCCCATTAGAGGTAGTACCATTCTAAGCAAGCTCTAGTACCACCTATAAGCGGTAGTACCCGTGTCCAGTTCCGCTGGTACTACCGCTGCCTCTGCGTGGTCTTGACTTTTTGTGTTGGACTGGGCGGTAGTGGCACGGTAGTACGAAGATGCCACCTACTAGCGGTCGTACCGCATGTCACTACCGCTCCACTTCTACTTATAAGCGGTAGTACCGCTTTGGCAGTTCTACCGTCTCTCGACTTCGTGTCATTGCACTTCTCAGTGGAGAACTACCGCTTGAGTGGTAGTACCGCTCATGTGCTTGTTGAGGGGGTAACAGTTGGATTTTTCCCCACCTATAAAAGGGGGTGTTCTTCACCAATGGATCTTATCTCTTGAGATCGAGTTCTTACCCCATTGTTGACCCTCTTCGAGCTTGCTAGCTCTCAATCCCTCCAATGATTCTTTCTAGTTCTTCAAGGAAAAGAGAGAGGAAATCTAGATATATGTTTCCACCAATCACTTTATCCTCTATGTGAGGGGAACCCCTTGGATCTAAATCTTAGAGTTCTTTGTGAGCTCCTTGTTCTTCCTCTCATATCCCTCCATAGATTTTGTTGTTTTGGTGGGATTTGAGTGTGAGGGACTTGACCACTACATGTGTTCTTGCCATTGCATGAGTTGCATCGGTTTGAGTTCTCCACGGTAATACGTGGAAGTGAAGTTTGAGAAGCTTATTACTCTTTGGTGTTTGGGCACCCTAGAGCTCGTGCCTCTTGGGTGCCTTTGCACCCTAGACGGTTGGTGGTGTCTCGGAGCTCAATCATTATGGTGTAAAGCTCCGGGAAAGCATCGGGATCTCCAATTATGTTGTGGAGACTGCCCCGAGCAATTGATTTCACCTTAGAGAAACAATCCATTATGGTGAATCTTCTTCGTGTTGTTAGGATCCGCTAATTTAGTTGTAGAGATTGCCCCAACCTTGTTTGTAAAGGTTCAGTCGCCGCATTCAAGGGCACCATTAGTGGAATCACGACATCTTGCATTATGCGAGGGCGTGAGGAGATTACGGTGGCTCTAGTGGCTTCTTGGGGAGCATTGTTCCTCCGCACCACTCAAAATAGAGATTAGCATCTGCAAGGGTGTGAACTTCGGGATACATCATCGTCTCCTCATGCCTCGGTTATATCTTACCCGAGCCCTTTACTTATGAACTGTACTTTGTGATAGCCATATTGTTTCATGTTATATATCTTGCTATCACTCAGTTGTTTATCTTGATTAGCATAAGTTGTTTGTGCACATAGGTGAGCCTAGTTGTTTTAGGTTTTGTTCTTGACTAATTAAACATTAGTTTTATTCCGCATTTGTTCAAGCCTCAACCATAATTATTTTAAAGCGCCTATTCACCCCCCTCTAGGTGACATCAACGTCCTTTCAAAGAAGTTCAACATGCAAGAGTGCAAAGGTATGAAAAACCCCGTGCCTACTAGTGGACATGTTGACCTCACCAAAGAGGACAAACCAGTTGATCAAAAGGGTTAGCGATCAACGATCGGTTCATTGCTATATCTATGTGCCTCTCATCCCGATATCATGCTAACTGTGTGCATGTGTGCTCGATATCAAATGACACCTTATGAGTGTCATCTTAAGGCCGTGAAATAATTGTGAGATACTTGATACGTACACCAAACTTTGGCATTTGGTATCCCAAGGGATCTTATTTTAACCATATGGGCTATTCCGACAAGGATTATTCGGTAGATAAGGTTGATAGAAAATCCACCCGAGTACTTATCAATTTGTTGGGAGATCTCTTGTGTCTTGGTCATCCAAGAAACAAAACTCGGTATCTTGATACGTCTCCAACGTATCTATAATTTTGATTGTTCCATGCTATTATATTATCTGTTTTGGATATTTTATATGCATTAATATGCTATTTTATATTATTTTTGGGACTAACCTATTAACCTAGAGCCTAGTGCCAGTTTATGTTTTTTTCCCCATTTTTGAGTTTTGCAGAAAGAAATATCAAACGTAGTACAAATGGAATAAAATTTTCACGATGATTTTTCTTGGACCAGAAGACATCTAGGAGATTTGGAGAGGAGGTCGGAAGACCTGGCAGCAGACAACAAGCCACCAGGGCGCTCCCTAGGGGGGCGCCCCTTGGCTTGCTGGTCCCTTGGAGGCCTTCTAACCCTAACTCTTCGCCTATGTATTCCCATATATTCCCAAACCGTTAGGGGGAGCCACAAAAATACTTTTCCGCCACGGTAACTTTCTGTTCCCATGATATCCCATCTTGGGGCCTTTTCCGGTAATCTGTCGGAGGGGATTCAATCACGGAGGGCTTCTACATCAACTCCATTGCTCCTCTGATGAAGCGTGAGTAGTCTACCTATGGGTCCATAGCTAGTATCTGGATGGCTGTTTCTCTCTCTCTCTGACCCTCAATACCATGCTCTCCTCGATGTTCTTGGAGATCTACCCGATGTAATCTTCTTTTGCGGTGTGTTGTGTTTTTCGAGATCCGGTGAATTGTGGATTTATGATCAGATTATCTATGAATATTATTTGAATCTTCTCGAATTCTTATATGCATGATTTCATTGTAGGGGAACATTGCATGGGAAACAATAAATTTCCTACGCACACGCAAGATCTATCCATAGTGATGAGCATCTACGAGAGGGAGAGTGGATCTACATACCCTTGTAGATTACTAAGCGGGAAGCATTAAGAAACGTTGTTGATGTAGTCGAACGTCTTCGCGATCCAAATCGCCAAGCATCACACGATCCCATCATGATCCATATCACGATCCATTTACGATTTGTCCCGCAATCCCATCACGATCCATCCCGCGATCAAATCGTGAATCGTCTCGCGATCCTGATCATGGTCCTTCTGATCTAGCACCTAACAAAGGGCACCACTGCATTCAACACACGTACAACTCGATGACGATCTCCGCCTTCTTTACCAAGCAAGAGCGGGCAAAGAGGTAGATGAGTTCTCCGGCAGCACAACGACATGGTGGCGGTGGTGGTGAACTAATCCTGTAGGGCTTCGTCTAAGCACCGCAGAACTAATCTATAGGAGAAACTGATCTAGGGATGAAGAGGGCAGCACATGGCAATTAGGGTTGAGTGATTTTGCCCTCTCTCCTACCGGTATATACAGGAGGAGGGGAGGGAGGCCGGTGCCCTAGGGCTGGCCCCTTTGCCTTGGCCGCAAGGAGGAGAGGAGGAGTCCTCCTCCAATCCTAGTAGGATTAGGACTCCTCCTTCCCACTTGCAAACTCTTTCCATCTTGGGTTTTTTCCACCCCATCCGCATGGGCCTTTAGTGGGGCTTCGGCCAGCTCACCAGGGGCTGGTCTGCCTCCTTCCACAGACCATGTGGCCCTTTGGGTCGAGACACCCCTCCCGATGATCCCCGGGTACCCTCCTGACATTCCCGGTACACTATCGATGAGCCCAATACCTTTCTAGTGACCAAACCGGAACTTCCTATATATCAACTGCTGGAATTTGTTCTAAAAATGGGCCAGGCCAATAACAATTTTCTGAATTCCTAATAAATCCTAGAGGCCCACTAAGCCCATTCGTGCAAGGCAAGAGGTGGGACAAAAGTTTAGTCCCACATTTCTAGTTTAGTAGGAGTTGGACCTCCTTATAAGGGAGGATGCTTCTCCACGTGGATGAGCATGAGAACAAGAAGGACATACCCGTGTGCTCCTCCTCCACCGCCTGCCTCACCACGTCACGACGCGTCGTGGGTTGCGGGAATGAGCCGAGCCGATGTCTAAATTTTTGTCACGCACGACTGGTATACGCAAGTTCACTCGGGAGTTGAAAGGCTTAGCTGTAGTGGAGATTGAATACGATGATGCACCCTTCGGCTGCTGCCTTTTCGTTTCATCTCCCTATTTTGCTTCGCCTCCTATCGCCGCCTGTTCGCCTTCTTCTCCTGTGCCTATAAAAGGGAGGTCACTTCTCTCCAGAGAGACACATCAGAACTTCTACTTCCTCACGCCCTCAAGTTCCAAACCCTGAGCTGCTACTAGGTTCTTCCCCATCCCGGCTTGTGGCATGCACCGTAGGTCGGGACAGTAGGCCTCCTAAACCCCACCACTTTGAGTCCTGTATGGGAGAAGGGTGATAAGGTTTTGGGGGAGCACTCGGCGCGACTATTGGCTTCTTCATCACGGACGCCACGGATACCGACGATCACTTCGCAAACGATGATTTCTTCCCCGACGTCAACGACCTCTTCGATGACATGGCTGGTGATGACGTCAACGCCAACCCAGCTCCTGCCACCGCTCAGTACGTATTCATGTTTTCCATGTTCGAGGTTCTACTAGAATTACACGGTCTAGTTTCTTTTCTACCTATGTTTCGGTATAGTTCACATGTTCACATAATTTCCACCTACTATACTTTAGTTTCCCTGATAAGTTTCATTCCTCTTATTGTGGCATATTCTCGTGTAAGTCGCATGACTAGTGTTGCCTTTTTTTACTATAATATTGTTTTATCAGCTGCTTATTTCATTTAAATCTTTTGGTAAATTGCTCATATTTCCAACAATCCTTATTTTAGGTAATTTACCCCGAGTGGTTTTGCTGCTTCCATGAGGCATCCTATGTTTGAGGGTGTGCACTATAAGAGGTGGCATGTGAGGGCTGTCCTATGGTTTCAAACCATGAGCTGCTATGAGGCCACTCTTGGCAAACCTGAAGGAGATCTTAATCCTGAAGAGAAACAAGTTTTTCAGAAAAAGGATACCTTGTTTAAGGCTGCTCTTTTGAGTGTTCTTGGTGAGAACATAGTTGATGCTTATGCGTCAATTGACAATGGAAAATATATGTGGGATGCACTCGAGGCCAAGTTTGGGGTCTTCGATGCCGACACTGAGCTGTATATCATGGAACAATTCTATGACTACAGGATGACTAAAGAGCGCTCCGTGGTTGAGCAAGCTCACGAGATACAGTTGTTTGCTAGAAAACTTGAGCAGTTCAATTGTATGTTACTGGACAAGTTTGTTGCCGGAGGTATCATTACTAAGCTCCCTCCCTCGTGAAGGAACTTTGCTACCTCTCTGAAGCATAAGAGATAAGAGTTTTCCATTCCGGATCTCTTTGGTACTCGTGATGTGGAAGAAAAGGCGAGAGCAAAAGATGTACGTGCTCGAGGTATTGAGGGAGGTTCTAGTGCCAATTTGGTACAGAAGAAAAACTTCCAGCCCCCCAATTTCAAGAACAAGGGCAAGTTTGATGGCAAGGGAAAGTTTGATGGGAAGAACAAGGCTTTGCAACACACCAACTTCAAGAAGAAGACTGACAAGAAGAAAGGTGTGTGTCATGTCTGTGAAGATCCCAATCATTGGGCCCCTAGCTGCCCTAACCGTTATGACAAGCGTCAACATGGGAAAGGCGACAAGATCGCAAATGTTGTCATTGGTGAGGCTAAGATGAAGGATGTTGGGTACGGTATACTTCCCACTATTCTCTCAGTATATCTTTCTCCTGATTGGTTGATTGACACGGGTGCTAATGTGCATGTATGCGGTGATATTTCCATGTTTTCTTCTTATCAGGCCACATGAACTACTTCCATGCTGATGGGCAATGGTTCAAGTGCTTCTGTTCGTGGTGTTGGCACAGTCGATGTGAAGTTTACTTCGGGGAAGATCGTGCGGCTGAAGAACGTGCATTATGTCCCCTCCGTCAATAGAAATCTACTTAGCGGATCTCTTCTGTGTAGAGATGGCTACAAGCTTGTCTTTGAGTCCAATAAATTTGTAATATCCAACTATGTAACTTTTGTTGGCAAAGGTTATGAGTCAGGAGGCTTGTTCAGACTATCTCTGTCAGATGTTTGTAATAAAGTTGTTCATCATGTTTGCAACAATAGTGAATCAAATGTCAGGCATTCATGTCTCTATCATGTTAATTTCGGTTGTATGATGTGGCTAACCAAGTCGAACTTAATCCCCAACGTCACTGTTGTCAAGGGATCTAAGTGTCAAGTTTGTGTGCAAGCTAAGCAACCTCATAAATCTCATACAACTGCGGAAACAAGAAATCTTGCGCCACTAGAACTCATACATTCAGATCTTTGTGAAATGAATGGGGTTTTTACAAAAGGTGGAAAGAAATATTTCATGATGTTAATTGATGACTCCACTATATATTGCCATGTGTATCTTTTGAAATCAAAAGCTGAGGCTTTGAATTTTTTCAAGAACTATAAAGATGAAGTGGAAAATCAACTTGATCAGAAAATCAAGAGGCTTAGGTCCGATCGTGGTGGAGAGTATTTTTCCAAAGAATTTGATTCTTTTTGTGCAGAACACAGAATAATCCACGAGAGGACGCCTCCCTATTCAGCTCAGTCAAATGGGGTAGCCGAAAGGAAGAACCGTACTCTAATTGATTTGGTTAACGCCATATTAGACACATCGGGTCTCTGTAAGGCATGGTGGGGGGAGGCGATATTGACTGCATGTCATGTCCTAAACCGAGTTCCCACAAAGAACAAAGAAATAACTCCATTCGAGGAATGGGAGAAGAAAAGGTTAAAACTCTCTTACCTACGTACTTGGGGCTGCTTAGAAAAAGTGAATATACCAATTCCAAAGAAGCGAAAGCTTGGACCAAAAATTGTAGATTGTGTTTTCCTAGGCTATGGTTTTCATAGCATTGGTTATAGATTCTTGATTGTAAAATCTGAGGTATCAGACATGCGCGTTGGTACATTCATGGAGTCGAATGATGCGACTTTCTTTGAAGATATCTTTCCCATGAAGGATATGGGTAGCTCATAAAATCAAGAGTTGCCTAGTTCATCGAGTCAAGATGTAGTTGAAATTTCTGAACCTATCATTTCGACACAATGCCTTGAAGATCCCGTGGAGGACAATGATGAGACTCCTAAAAGGAGCAAGAGACAGAGGACTGTAAAGTCCTTTGGTGATGATTTTCTTGTATATCTCATAGACATCACTCCCAGTTCTATTTCAGAGGCATATGCATCTGAAGAGGCTGACTACTGGAAGGAATCGGTCTGTAGTGAGATGGATTCCATCTTGGCAAATAAAACTTGGGAGATAATAGATCGACCTTATGGGTGCAAACCTATAGGGTACAAATGGGTATTCAAGAAAAAGCTTAGGCCTGATGGTACTATTGAGAAGTATAAGACACGACTCGTGGCCAAGGGGTATACCCAAAAGGAAGGTGAAGACTTCTTTGATACTTATTCACCCGTGGCTCGATTGACCACTATTCGTGTGTTAGTTTCACTAGCTGCCTCACATAGTCTTCTCGTTCATCAAATGGATGTTAAGACAACTTTCTTGAATGGAGAGTTGGATGAGGAAATTTACATGGAACAACCTGATGGGTTTATAGTGGACGGTCAGGAAGGAAAACTGTGCAGATTGTTGAAGTCTTTGTATGGACTCAAACAAGCACCTAAGCAGTGGCATGAGAAGTTTGAAAGAACTTTAACAACTGCGGGCTTTGTTGTAAACGAAGCTGACAAATGTGTGTACTATCGCCATGGTGGGGCGAGGGAGTTATCCTTTGCCTATATGTTGATGACATACTAATTTGTGGAACAAATCTGAACATCATTGAGGAGGTCAAGAATTTCCTATCTCATTGTTTCGAGATAAAGGATTTAGAAATAGCTGATGTTATTTTAAATATCAAGCTGCTAAGAGATGGTGATGGTGGGATTACATTGTTTCAATCTCACTATGTGGAAAAGATCTTGAGTCGCTTTGGTTATAGTGACTACAAGCCCTCTCTAACACCTTATGATGCTAGCGTGTTACTTCGAAAGAATCGAAGAATCGCTAGAGATCAATTGAACTACTCTCAAATTATTGGCTCACTTATGTACATAGCCACTGCCACGAGACCTAACATCTCTTTTGCTGTTAGCAAACTGAGTCGGTTTGTCTCAAAACCGGGAGATGATCATTGGAAAGCTCTAGAAAGAGTTATGCACTATTTGAAGGGCACTACGAGCTATAGAATTCACTACACTAGGTACCCAAAGGTGATTGAAGGGTATAGTGACTCAAACTGGATCTCTGATGCTGATGAGATAAAGGCCACAAGCGGATATGTATTCACTCATGGTGGTGGTGCTGTTTCTTGGAAGTCTTGCAAGCAGATCATCTTAACGAGGTCAACAAGGGAAGCAGAACTCACATCACTAGATACAGCTTCGGTCGAAGCAGATTGGCTTCGTCATCTCTTGAATGACTTACCGGTTGTGGAGAAACCTGTACCGGGTGTTCTTATGAACTGCGACAATCAAACTGTGATAAAAAAGTGAGTAGTTCAAAGGATAATATGAAGTCATTAAGACATGTTCAGAGAAGGTTAAAATCTATTAGGAAAATGAGAAACTCTGGGATGCAATCGAAACATCTAAAAATCTGGCAGATCCTTTTACCAAGGGTCTATCATGTAATGTGATAGATAATGCATGAAAGGAGATGGGTATGAGACCCACAAAATGAGTTGTTCGCAATGGTAACCTATTCTATGTGATCGGAGATCCCGTGAATTAGATGTGGAAGACAAGTGGTTGGTCAACAGAGAGGAAAGTATCCTCACTACTAATAATACCACTCCATGAAGATGCAATACTTTGCTAATCTGCATGGCAGGTTGATATAAATCTTAATGTGTTCTAAGTGGCTTATTTAAGCAGAGATGTTGTCCTGTAGAACATCTTTTGACGAACACGCCTATATGAGTCTGATTGTTAATGTCACAATCTATGAGAGTAGGGTGCTCTCTAGTAAACTCATCAAGGTCTCGGAGTATGACGCATAAGCTCCACCCGCGGGGAAGACCCACAGCAGCCTAGTATCGGTCAAGGCTTTGTGTGAAGCTAGATTCGCAGAAAACTTGCAGTTCAAGACATAGTCCACTATTCAAGTTGCCTACTAGTGTAGCATAGAGTTCTAGGTGGAAGTTCAACTTAACAGTCTCCACTATAGTACCGGTATATAAACAGTGTTTTGGAACCAAAGGCAAATTTTTGTGTGCCTCTTGGATCTGATGGGGGATTGCTGGAATTTGTTCTAAAAATGGGCCAGCCCAATAACAATTTTCAGAATCATAATAAATCCTAGAGGCCCACTAAGCCCATTCGTGCAAGGCAAGAGGTGGGAAAAAAGTTTAGTCCCACATTGCTAGTTTAGTAGGAGTTGGACCTCCTTATAAGGGAGGATGTTTCTCCACATCTATGAGCATGAGAACGAGAGGGATATACACACGCGCTCCTCCTCCGCCGCCTGCCTAGCCATGCCACACCTCGTCACGACGCGCTGCGGGTTGCGGGAATGAGCCGATGTCTAAATTTTTGTCACGCACGACTGGTATACGAAAGGTCACTTGGGAGTTGAAAGGCTTAGCTGTAGTGGAGATTGAATACGGCGATGCACCCTTCGGCTGCTGCCTTTTCGTTTCATCTCCCTCTTTTGCTTCGCCTCCCGTCGCTGCCTGTTCACCTCCTTCTCGTGTGCCTATAAAAGGGAGGTCGATCCTCTCGAGAGAGACACATCAGAACTTCTTCTTCCACACGCCCTCAAGTTCCAAAGCCTGAGCTGCTACTAGGTTCTTCCCCATCCTGGCTTGCGGCGTGCACCGCAGGTCGGGACAGTAGGCCTCCAAAACCCCACCACTTTTAGTCCTGTATGGGAGAAGGCTGATAAGGTTTTTGGGTTGCGCTCAGCGCGACTACTGGCTTCTTCATCATGGACGCCACGGATACCGATGATCACTTCCCAAACGATGATTTCTTCCCCGACGTCAATGACCTCTTCGATGACATGGCCGGTGATGACATCAATGCCAACCCAAATGCTGCCACCGCTCAGTACGTATTCATGTTTTCCATGTTCGAGGTTCTACTAGAATTACTTTGTCTAGTTTCTTTTCTACCTATGTTTCGGTATAGTTCAAATGTTCACATAATTTTCACCTACTATACTTTAGTTTCCCTGATAAGTTTCGTTCCTCTTATTGTGGCATATTCTCCTCTAAGTCGCATGACTAGTGTTGCCTTTTTTATTATAATCTTGTTTTATAAGCTGCTTATTTCATTTAAATCTTTCGGTAAATTGCTCGTATTTCCAACATCAACCTTTACCTCCGGACCATGTCGGAGCTCCTAGTGATGCCCGGGATCTCCCCGGGACTCTGAACAACCTTTGGTCACCACCATACATAAATGTATACTACCGAAATGTCACCGAACCTTAAGTGTGCAGACCTTGTGGGTTCCAGAACTATGTAGACATGACCGAGACACCTCCACAGTCAATAACCAATAGCGGAACCTAGATGCCCATATTGGTTCCTACATATTCTACGAAGATCTTTATCGGTTGAACCTCTATGTCAAGGATTCAGTTAATCCTGTATGATGTTCCCTTTGTTCTTTGGCATGTTACTTGCCCGAGTTTCGATCGTCGGTATCTCCATACCTAGTTGAATATTGTTACCAGCAAGTCTCTTTAATCGTTCCTTGATACAAGATCTCGTGGCTAACAATTTAGTCACATTGCTTGCAAGGCTTGTTGTGACGTTGTATTATCGAGTGGGCCCTGAAATACCTCTCCGTCACACGGAGTAACAAATCCCAGTCTTGATCCATGCCAACCGAACAGACACCTCGGAGATACCTGTAGAGCACCTTTATAGTCACCTAGTTACGTTGCGACATTTGATACACACAAGGTATTCCTCTGGTGTCAGTGGGTTGCATGATCTCATGGTCATAGGAATAGATACTTGACATGTAGAAAACTATAGCAATAAACTAACACGATCATATCATATGTATATAGTTTTGGTCTGGTCCATCACATCATTATCCTAATGATGTGATCCCGTAATCAAATGACATCTCATGTCCATGGCTAGGAAACCTTGACCATCTTTGATCAACGAGCTAGTCTATTACAGGCATACTAGGGAAATGTGTTGTCTATGTATCTACACATGTCTCTGAGTTTCCAATCAATACAAATCTAGCATGGATAAAAAACGATTATCATGAACAAGGAAATTTGATAATAAATAATTTATTATTGCATCTAGGGCATATTTCCAACAGTCTCCCACTTGCACTAGAGTCAATAATCTAGGTCACATCGCTATGTGTTTTGGGGTTCGATCATGTTTTGCATGTGAAAGAGGTTGTAGTCAATTGGTCTGCGACATTCAGATCCTTGTGCACATTGCAAATCTCTATGTCATACTGTTGACACTTCTACCACGCTCCACTTGGAGCTATTCCAAAGGGCTGCTCCACTATACGTATACGGGTTGCTACTCAGAGTCATCCGGATTGGTGTTAAAGCTTGCATCGATGTAACCCTTTACGACGAACTCTTTATCACCTCCATAAGCGAGAAATATTTGATTAGTCCTCTAGCTACTAAGGATAATCTTGAACGATGTCCAGTGATCCACTCCTGGATCACTCTTGTACCCCTTGACAGACTCATGGCAAGGTACACACAGGTGCGGTACACAACATGGCATACTTTATAGAGCCTATGGATGAGGCATCGGGGACGACCTTCGTCCTTTCTCTTTCTTCTTCCGTGGTTGAGCTTTGAGTCTCATTCAACTCCACACCTTACAAATCAGGCAAGAACTCCTTCTTTGACTGATCCATTTTGAACTCTTTCAAAATCTTGTCTAGGTATGTACTCATTGAAAGTCTCATCAAGCATCTTGATCTATCTCTATAGATCTTGATGCCCAATAATTAGGTAGCTTTATACAGGTCTTCCTTTGAAAACTTTTTCAAACAACCATTTATGCTTTCTAGAAATTCTACATCAAGTCCGATAAATAATATGTCAACCACATATACTTATCAGAAAATCTATAGTGCTCCCACTCACTTTCTTGTAAATACAAGTTTCTCATAAACTTTGTATAAACTGGAAAACTTTGATTACCTCATAAAAGCATATATTCCAAGTCCGAGATGCTTGCTCCAGCCCATAGAAGGATCCTAGAGCTTGCACACCTTTTAACATCCTTAGGAGTGACAAAACCTTCCGGTTGTATCACATACAACCTTTCCTCACGGAAACTATTAAGGAAACTATGTTTTGTCATCCATCTGCCAATTTCATAATTGAAAAATGCAGCAACTGTTAACATAATTTCAATAGACTTTAGCATCGCTACGGGTGAGAAAGTCTCATTGTAGTCAACTCCTTGAACTTTACGACAAGTCGAGCTTTATAAATGGTGAAATTTACCATCATCGTCTGCCTTCTTAAAGGTCCATTTGTACTCAATGGCATGCCGTTCGGGCAAGTCTACCAAAGTCCATACTTGGTTTTCATACATGGATCCTATATCGAATTTCATGGCTCCTAGCCATTTGTTGGAATCTGGGCCCACCATCGCTTCTTCATGGTCTGTAGGCTCATTGTTGTCTAACAACATGATTTCAAAGACAGGACTGTCGTACCACTCAGGGCACTTCGTGTCCTTGTCGACCTATGAGGTTCGATAGTAACTTGATCCGAAGCGTCATGATCATCATCATTAACTTCCTCTTCACCTAATGTAGGCTCCACAGAAACAAGTTTCTGTGCTATGCTATTCTCTGGTTGAAACAAAGGTTCAACAACCTCATCAAGTTCCATCTTCCTCCCACTCAATTCTTTTGAGAGAAACTCTTTGTCGAGAAATGAACCGTTTTAGCAACGAACACTTTGTGCTTGGATATAAGATACAAGGTTTACCCAACTGTTACGTTAGGGTATTCTATGAAGATGCATTTGTCCGCTTTGGGTTCGAGCTCATTAGGTGAAAACTCTTTTTCACATAAGCGTCGTAGCCCCAAACATTAAGAAACGACAGCTTAGGTTTCCGACAAACCAAAATTCATATGGTGTCATCTCAACAGATTTGGATGGTGCCCCTTCTAAAGTGAATGTAGCTGTCTCTAATGTGTAACCTCAAAACAATAGTGGCAAATCGATAAGAGACATCATAGTTTGCACCATATCCAATACAACATGACTACGACGTTCAGACACACCATCATACTATGGTATTCCACGTGGCATGAGCCGTGAAACAAATTCCACATTGTCTTAAGTTGTATACCAATACTCGTAACTCAGGTATTTACCTTCACGGTCATATCGTAGACATTTTATCTCCTTGTCACGATGATCTCAAACTTCACTCTGATTTTCTTTGAACTTTTCAAACGTTTCAGACTTGTGTTTTATTAAGTAAATATCACCAGATCTACTCAAATCATCACTGAAGGTAGGAAAATAATGATATCCACCGCACGCTACAACACTCATTGGACCGAATACATCAACATGTATCATTTCCAATAAGTTACTTGCCCGCTCTACCATACCAGAAAACGGGGTCTTAGTCATCTTTCCCATGAGGCATGGTCCACGTGTATCAACCGATTCACAATTGAATGAGTCCATAGATCCATGAGCATGGAGTTTCTTCATGAGTTTTACACCAATATGACATTTAGCGGCAGTGCCACAAGTATGTGGTACTATCATTATTAACTTTGTATCTTTTGGCATCAATATTATGAACATGTGTATCACTACAATCAAGATTCAATAAACCATTCTCATTGGGTACATGACCATTGAATGTATTATTCATGTAAACAGAATAACCATTATTCTCTAACTTAAATGAATAACCATATTGCAAGAAACATGATCTTATCACGTTCATGCTCAACGCAAACACCAAATAACATTCATTTAGGTTCATTACTAATCCCGAAGGTAGAGAGAGTGTGCGATGGTGATCACATCAACCTTGGAAACACTTCCAACACTCATCGTCACCTCACCCTTAGCTAGCCTCCGTTTATTCCATATCTTTTGGAATCGAACCGGTACCCAATACCCAAGTGCTACTAGGAGTACTGGCAAGGTACAAATCGATTACACGTATATCAAATATACTTATGTCGACGTTGCCAGCCTTCTTATCTACCAAGCATCTAGGGTTGTTCCGCTTCAGCGACCGTTCTCCTCATAATAGAAGCACTTACTCTCGGGTTTGGGTTTAACCTTGGGTTTCTTCACTGGAGCAGCAACTGACTTTCCATCCATGAAGTTTCCCTCCTAGTCCCTGCCCTTCTCGAAAGTAGTGGTTTCACTAACCATCAACACTTGAAGCTCCTTCTTGATTTCTACCGTCGCGGTGTCAAACATCGTGAATTCCTCAGGGATCATTATTTCCATCCCTGCCATTTTATAGTTCATCACGAAGCTCTTAGTATCTTAGGGAAAGTGACTTGGAGAACTATATCAACCATTATCTAATCTGGAAGATCAACTCCCACTCGATTCAAGCAATTGTAGTACCCAGACAATCTGAGCACATGCTCACCGATTGAGCTATTCTCCTTCATCTTCCAAGCAAAAATATTTGGTGGAGATCCAATACTTCACCGTCATATCTATAATTTTTGATTGTTTCATGCCGATATTCTACAACTTTCATATACTTTTGGCAACTTTTTATATTAGTTTTGGGACTAACATATTGATCCAGTGCCCAGTGGCAGTTCCTGTTTGTTTCATGTTTTTTGTTTCACAAAAAATCCATATCAAACGAAGGTCCAAATGGGATAAAAACTTACAGAGATTTTTTTGGAATATATGTGAATTTTGGGAAGTGGAATCAACAGAAGGCGGTGCCCGAGGGGCCCACAAGCCAAAGGGGCGCACCTTGGGGGGTAGGGCGCGCCCTAAGGTCTTGTGGACACCCCTGAGGTCGGTTGGAGCAGTCCTTTGGTAGAAAGAAAGCTAATTTATGGATAAATAACTCCTCAAAATTTCAGCCCGATCGGAGTTACGGATCTCGGGATATTTAAGAAACGGTGAAATGCCAGAATCTGGGAGTGCAGAAACAGAAGGAAAGAGAGAGAGAGAGAGATCCAATCTCGAAGGGGATCTCGCCCCTCCGCCGCCGTGGAGGCCAAGTACCAGAGGGGAAACCGTCCTCCCATCTAGGGAGGATGTCAAGGAATAAGAAGAAGGAGGGGGCTCTCTCCCCCTCTCTCCCGGTGACGCCGGAACGCCATCGGGGACATCATCGTGACGACAATCTACTCCAACAACCCCGCCATCTTCACCAACACCTCCATCACCTTCCCCCATCTATCTACATCAGTCCACTATCCCACAACCCGCTGTACCCTCTACTTGAACATGGTGCTTTATGCTCCATATTATTATCCAATGATGTGTTGCCATCCTCTGATGTCTGAGTAGATTTTTGTGGTCCAATTGGTTGATTGATGATCATGATTCGTTTGAGTTGCATGTTTTGTTATTGGTGTTTTCCTATGGTTCCCTCCATGTCTCACAAGTGTGAGGGATCTTCGTTGTAGGGTGTTGCAATGTGTTCATGATTTGCCTATGGTGGGTTGCTTGAGTGACAGAAGCATAAACCCAAGTAGGTGGGTTGTTGCATATGGGAGTAAAGAGGACTTGATACCTTATAATGCTATGGTTGGCTTTTACCTTAATGATATTTAGTAGTTGTGGATGCTTGCTAGATTTCCAATCCTAAGTGCATATGATCCAAGTAGAGAAAGTATGTTAGCTTATGCCTCTCCCTCATATAAAATTTCAATAATGATTACCGGTCTAGTTAGCGATTGTGTAGGGACAATTCCACAACTCCTACCACCACTTTTCCACACTCATTAAACTAACTTAGTTGTTTCTCTATCTTAGCAGCCCCTAGTTTTTATTTACGTGTTCTTTATTATCTTGCAAACCTATCCTATCAAACCTAAAAAGTACTTCTAGTTTCATGCGTGTTCTAGGTAAAGCGAACGTTAAGCGTGCGTAGAGTTGTATCGGTGGTCGAAAGAACTTGTGGAAATATTTGTTCTACTTTTAGCTCCTCGTTGGGTTCGACACTCTTACTTATCGAGAAAGCCTACAATTGATCCCCTGCATTGGTGGGTTATCAAGACCTTTTTCTAGCGCTGTTGCCGGGGAGCAATAGCGTGGGGTGAATATTCTCGTGTGTGCTTGTTTGCTTTATCACTAAGTAGAGTTTATTTGCTGTTCTAAGTTGTTCTCTACCTTTATCTATGGATATGGAACACAAAATACCAAAAAAATTAGGTGTACTTGCTACTCATGGAGATGGGGAACCTCCTAAAACCCTCGATGCTCATTATGTGAAAGATATTATGCACTACTTTAATAATGATGAGAAAACCCCATTCAATTATATAATGGGAGACACGTTGGATCAACATGAATACTTTAGGGATTATCGCTTGACTCAAAAAGGGAAACTGTTATGGGATCAGATTTATATGTTGAAATGGTATCCTTGGAATCTATGCTAGAGATATGATTATACACCTTCCTTTTTCATGTAAATTTAATGATAATTTAACCTTGTCTTCTTATGCTAAAGGTATTTATGAGTACTATGATGTGAAACGAATAGAGGAATTCATTGCTTTTAAGGGTGCTTATGAAATTGAATCTTTGTTTGAGAAGTGTGAAAATTATGATTATGCTATTTATAGACCTGAAAATTTTGCTATACTTAAATATTGCTATGAGAATTTTAAATATAATTCCTATATCGATGCATTTATTGAGAGAATGTATGCTGCCTTGGAAGAGACTAATATTTTGAAGTAATCTATGGAAGAACAAATTGATGACACTATGAGGTCATTGGATGAAAAAGATGAGGAGGAGAGCGGGGAACAAAAGGAGGAAGAGCGGATTAGGTACCCGTGCCCACCTTCTAATGAGCGTAACTCCTGAACTCATACATTTTTTAAATTCCCTTCGTTCTTACTGAAGGATGAATGCTATGATAATTGCTATGATCCTTTGGATTCGTTTGAAATATCCCTTTTTGATGAACTTGATGCTTGCAATGCTTGTGGCTATGATGACAATATGAATGATGCTTATGGAGATGAACTTGCTATAGTTCCTTATGTTAAACATGAAATTGTTGCTATCACACCCACACATGATAGTCCTATTATCCTTTTGAATTCTCCTAACTACACTATATTGGAGAAGTTTTCACTTATTAAGGATTATATAGATGGGTTCCCTTTTACTATTACACATGATGATTTTGATAGATATAATATGCATGTGCTTGCTTCTCCTACTTGCAATTATTATGAGATAGGAACTACATCTCTGCCTCTCTATGTTTCCACTATGATAAAAATGCAAGAAACTGCTTATGCTACGTATTGGCTTTTACTTTGTGTGCATGAATTGTTCTTTTATGACATGCCAATGCATAGGAAGAGAGTTAGACTTTGTTGTTGCATGATATATGTTACTTTTTGCTCAATACTAAATTACAAATCATTGTTAATTAAAATTGGCTTTGATATACCTTGGGATCCGGGTGGAACCATTACTTGAGCACTTTATGCCTAGCTTAATGGCTTTAAAGAAAGCGCTGCCAGGGAGACAACCCATAAGTTTTAGAGAGTAATTTTATTCTGTTGTGTGGTTTTATATAGTTTTAAAACAAAAAAGATAAAGTGGGGAACCTAAAACTTAAAGAAAAAGAGAAGTGAAAGTAAGAAGGACGAGCACCGTTGAAGTGGGGGAGCTCCTTGAACTTTGTTCATGCCCATGGAAACTTTGCAAATCTTGATTACAGAGACTTTTAAACAAAAATAATTATCCCCTTGTATAAATCCATTGTATTATAAAAATAATGTGGCAAGATTTGCCTTTAGGATGATTATATTGCTTGTTTGGTCTGTGCAGTGCAAAAAAAGAAACTTTGGCTATAGTGTTTGAATTTACATTTTTTTACTAGAATGGCAAAAGTTTCTGAAATTTTTACATAGTAATTATATGGAAATTTATTATTTTTTCCTAATTTTTCATAATTTTTAAATTTATAGAAGTATGGTGAATGTTCAGATTGCTACAGAGTGTCCTGTTTAAGTCATATTCTGTTTTTTAATGCATTGTTTTGCTCGTTTTGATGAAACTATCGATTGTATCGGTGCTATAAGCCATGGAAAAATTATAATACGGTAGATAAAATGAAAAAATAAAATATGAATTGGTTGTCAACAATACATAAAGTTGGGATTTGCTTTATTACACTAACGGATCTCACAAGGGTTTTGTTAAGTTTTGTGTGATTGAAGTTTTCAAGTTTTGGGTGAGATCACGATGGATGAAGGAATAAGGAGTGGAAAGAGACTAAGCTTGGGGATGCCCGAGGCGCCCGAAGGTAATATTCAAGGACTCCCAAGAAACTAAGCTTGGAGATGCCTCGGAAGGCATCCCATCTTTCTTCTAACAACCATCGGTAATTTTACTTGGAGCTATATTTTTATTCGTCACATGATACACTTAAATCTTGGAGCGTCATCTTCTTTTTATTTTTATTTTAATAATGCATCATGCTGGTATGAGATAGTCCTTGGTCGATTTATAGAATGCTTCATGCATTTCACTTATATCTTTTGAGTATGGCTTTATAGAATGCTTCATGTGCTTCACTTATATCATTTGAAGTTTGGATTGCTTGTTTCTCTACACATAGAAAACCTCCATTTGTAGAATGCTCTTTTGCTTCACTTGTATTTGTTAGAGCATGGGCATATCTTTTGTAGAAATAATTAAACTCTCATTCTGCACTTATACCTATTTAGAGAGTTAACATGAGTTGGTCATTGACATGGTTAGTCATAAAATCCTACATAAAACTTGTAGGTCAATGAATATGATATATTTGATTCCCTGCAATAGTTTTGTGATATGAAGATGGTAATATGAGAGTCATGCTAGTGAGTATTTGTGAATTAGAGAAATACATGTGTTGAAGTTTGTGATTCCCGTAGCACGCATGTATGGTGAATTGTTATGTAACAAAATCAGAGCATGATTTGTTTAATGATTGTCAACCTTTGTGTGAGGGTCGAGAGGGCGCAATGGTTAATTCCTACCAACCTTTCCCCTAGGAGCATGCGTCTAATGCTTTGTTTGATAACTAATAGACGTTTGCAATAATTATGCGAGTTCTTTATGACTAATGTTGAGTCCATGGATTATATGCACCCTCACCCTTCCACCTTTGCTAGCCTCTATAGTACCGGGCAACTTTCGCCGGTGCATCAAACCCACCTTCCTCAAAACAGCCACCATATATTTTCCTAAAAACAACAACCATACCTACCTATTATGACATTTCCATAGCCATTCGGTGATATATTGCCATGCAACTTCCACCGTTCCGTTTAGTATGACATGCGCCATCATTTTCATATTGCTTTGCATGATCGTAAGACAGCTTGCATGATGTTTTCATGGCTTGTCTGTTTTTTCATGTCATTTGCTAGGCTAGATCGTTGCACATCCCGGTATCCTACCGGAAGCATTCATATAGAGTCATATTTTTGTTCTAGGTATCGAGTTGTAAGTAAATAAAAGTGTGATCATTTTCATTATTAGAGCATTATCCCGTGTGAGAAAAGGATGATGGAAGCTATGATTCCCTCACAAGTTGGGAGGAGTCTCCGGACTTTAGAAAAAAATAAAAGAGGCCAGCGAAGCCCAAATAAAAAAAAGAGGCCAAAGATGCTAACCAAAAAAATTTAAAAAACATATAAAAAGGGAAGAAAAAGAAAAAAAATGAGAGAAAGAGAGAAGGGACAATGCTACTATCTTTTTCCACACTTGTGCTTCAAAGTAGCACCATGATCTTCTTTGTAGAGAGTCTCCTATTTTGTCAGTTTCATATAGCTAGTGGAATTTTCGTCATTTGCACGATCACTTAGTTTTATTTTTGAGCTTTCATACACTTATAGCTCTAGTGCACCGGTTGCATGGCAATCCCTACTCACCCACATTGATATCTATTGATGGGCATCTTCATAGCCCGTTGATACGCCTTGTTGATGTGAGACCATGTTCTCCTTTTTCCTCATCACCTCCACCATATTATATTCCACCTATAGTGCTATATCCATGGCTCATGCTCATGTATTGCGTGAGAGTTGAAAAGGTTTGAGAACATAAAAGGTGTGAAACAATTGCTTGACTTGTCATCGGGGTTGTGCATGATTTAGATACTTTGTGTGGGGAAGATGGAGAATAGCAAGACCTTATGATTTTGTAGGGATAAATTTCTAAGACCATGTTATTTCGAAAGGACACAATTGGCTTGTTGGTGTGCTCGAAGTATTTTGGGACTAACATATTGATCCAGTGCCTAGTGCCAGTTCCTGTTTGTTGCATGTTTTTTGTTTCACAGAAAATCCATATCAAATGAAGTCCAAACGGGATAAAAACATACAAAGATTGTTTTTGGAATATATGTGGATTTTGGGGAGTGGAATCAACAAAAGTTGGTGCGCCGGTGCCCGAGGGGCCCACAAGCCATATGGGCGTGCCCTGAGAGCTTGTAGCCACCCCTTAGGTCGGTTGGATCTGTCCTTTGAACGCCAGAAAGCTAATTTATGGATAAAGGTCCCCTCAAAATTTCAGCCCGATCGGAGTTACGGATCTCTGGATATTTAGGAAACGGTGAAAGGTTAGAATCTGGGAGCGCAAAAACAGAAGAAAACACAGAGAGAGATCCAATCTCGGAGGGGCTCTCGCCCCTCCACCGCCATGGAGGAAATGGACCAGAGGGGAAACCGTCCTCCCATCTAGGGAGGAGGTCAAGGGAGAAGAAGAAGAAGGAGGGGGGGCTCTCCCCCTCTCTCCCAGTGGCGCCCGAACGCCGCCGAGGCCATCATCATGAGGTCAATCTACTCCAACAACTCCGCCAGCTTCACCAACACCCCCATCACCTTCCCCCATCTATCTACAGGGGTCCACTCTCCTGCAACCCGTTGTACCCTCTACTTGAACATGGTGCTTTATGCTTCATATTATTATCCAATGATGTGTTGCCATCCTACGATGTCTGAGTAGATTTTTGTTGTCCTATTGGTTGATTGATGATCATGATTGGTTTGAGTTGCATGTTTTCTTATTGGTGCTGTCCTATGGTGCCCTCCGTGTCGCGCAAGCATGAGGGATCCTCACTGTAGGGTGTGCAATGTCTTCATGATTTGGCTATGGTGGGTTTCTTGAGTGACTGAAGCATAAACACGAGTAGGTGGGTTGTTGCATATGTGAGTAAAGAGGACTTGATACCTTATAATGTTATGGTTGGCTTTTACCTTAATGATCTTTAGTAGTTACGGATGCTTGCTAGAGTTTCAATCATAAGTGCATATGATCGAAGTAGATAAAGTATGTTAGCTTATGCCTCTCCCTCATATAAAAATGCAATAATGATTACCGGTCTAGTTATAGATTACCCATCTAAATACTGTCATTGAATTATGTGATTTGCAAAAGAAGAAATATGTGGATAACGAAAATTTTAAATTGAAGTTATTTCCGTTCTCAATATGAGATCGTGATAAAACTTGGTTTACATCTCTTCCTAAAAATAGTATTGATTCATGGAATAAGTGTAAAGATGCTTTTATTTCCTAGTACTTTTTGCTTGCTAAGATCATCTCCCTTAGGAACGATATAAGGAATTTTAAGCAACTTGATCATGAGCATGTTGCACAATCTTGGGAGAGGATGAAATTAATTATTAGAAATTGTCCCGCGCATGGTTTGAGTTTATGGATGATTATACAATTATTTTATGCGGGATTGAATTTTTCTTCTAGAAATCTTTTAGATTCCGCCTTGGGTGGTACTTTTATGGAAATCACATTAGGAGAATCTACTAAACTTCTAGATAATATTATGGCAAATTAGTCTCAATGGCATACCGAAAGATCTCCTACTAGTAAAAAGGTGCATGCTATTGAAGACATAAATACTTTGAGTGAAAAGATGGATGAATTAATGAAATTCTTTGCTAGTAAGAGTGCTCCTATTGATCCTAATGATATTCATTTGTCTTCTTTGATTTGAAATAGTAATGAATCTATGGATGTGAATTTTGTTTGTAGGAACAATTTTGGTAATAACGCGTATAGAGGTAATTTCAACCGTAGGCCGTTTCCTAGTAATTCCTCTAATAATTATGGTAATTCCTACAAAAATTCTGATGGAAATTATAATAAGATGCCCTCTGATATTGAGAATAATATTAAAGAATTTATTAGTTCGCAAAAGGTTTTCAATGCTATGATTGAAGAAAAGTTTCTCAAGATTGATGATTTGGCTAGGAACAATGATAGAATTTCTCTTGAGATTGATTCTTCCAAAATTAGATCTATTCCACACAAGCATGATATTAGTTATTCTCTAAAATATATGAGATTTTTCATGTATGAATGTAAAGAAAGAACCGCTAGGATGCGTGCTAAACGAGCATTGTTAGTAAAAGCATGTTCTTTGATTTGTCGTGAAAATAAGGATGAAGATCTTAAAGTGATTGATTTGAATCCTATTGAATCTTTGTTTTATAAATTAAATATAGATAAATATGGGACTGTAGATAAGTCAATTTTAATTAGAAGGCATCCCAATGATTCGGAGTTTATAGATCCTGATGCAAAAATTGATAAAAGTAAGATTGAAGAGGTCAAAACTTTAAGTAGCAATGAACCCAATCCTTTGGAGTTAAATGATTTTAATTATGATAATTTTTCTTTGACATATTGTATTTTATTCTTGAAATCCATGTTGAATTCTCCTCATGCTTATAATCAAAATAAAGCTTTTACTAAACATATCGCTGATGCTATGATGAAATCGTTTTAAGAAAAACTTGAGTTGGAAGTTTCTATACCTAGAGAGCTTCATGATGAGTGGGAACCTACTATTAAGATTAATATTAAAGCTTATGACTGCCATGCTTTGTGTGATTTGGGTGCTAGTGTTTCCACTATTCTGAAAACTTTATGTGATGTGCTAGGTTTCCGTGAATTTGATGATTGCTACTTAAATTTCCATCTTGCGGATTGCACTATACAGAAACCTATGGGAAGGATTAATGATGTTATTATTGTTGAAAATAGGAATTATGTGCCCATAGATTTCATTGTTCTTGATATAGTTTGCAATCCTACATGTCCTATTATTCTTGGTAGACCTTTCCTTAGAATGATTGGTGCAATTATTGATATGAAAGAAGGAAACATGAGATTTAAATTTCTACTAAGGAAGGGCATGGAACTCTTCCCAAGAAAGAAAATAAAATTACCATATGAATCTATTATGGGATCAACTTATGGATTGCATACCAAAGATGATAATACTTAGATCTATTGCGTTATGCCTAGCTAAGCGCGTTAAACAATAGCGCTTGTTGGGAGGCAACCCAATTTTATTTTCATTTTATTGTTTTGTTTCTGTTCTGAATAAATTACAAATTATTACCTCTTTAGTAATTGTGTCTTAGTGTTTTAATTACTGTTTGTGCCAAGTAAGACCTTTGGGATGTTCTGTGGTGATAGTTGATTTGATCTTGCTGAAAAACAGAAACTTTGACTCCTAGTCCAGGTATTTTATAAATTCGGAGAACCATCGATTGGATCTGAATTTTTACAAGAGATTGATATATAAATTTCCCATATTAACTATTCTAAGTTTATAGATTGCTACAGACGGTTCCGTTTTAGATAGATTCTGCTTTCTATGTGTTGTTTGCCTATTTTGATGAAACTATGGGTAGAATCGGGGGGTATGAACCATGCAGAAGTTGGAATACAGTAGATATTAAACCAAAATAAATAAATAATGAGTTCCACCAGTACCTAAAGTGGTGATTTTATTTTCTTATACTAACGGATCTCACAAGTTTTCTGTTGAGTTTTGTGTTGTGAAGTTTTCAAGTTTTGGATAAAGATTTGATGGACTATGGAATGAGGAATGGTAAGAGCCTAAGCTTGGGGATGACAAAGTAACCCCAAGGTAATATTCAAGTACAAACAAGAGCCTAAGCTTAGGTATGCCCCGGAAGGCATCCCCTCTTTCGTCTTCAATCCATCGATAGATTTACTTGAGGCTATATTTTTATTCACCACATGATATGTGTTTTTCTTGGAGCGTCTTGTATGATATGAGTCTTTGGTTTTCAGTTTTCCACAATCATCCTTGCTATACACACTTTTTGATAGGGACTCGCATGAATCATGAATTTATTAGAATACTCTTTGTGCTTCACTTATATCTGTTGAGCTAGGCAATATGCTCTAGTGCTTCACTTATATCTTTTTAGAGCACGGCGGTGGCATTATTTTATAGAATTTATTGAACTCAATTGCCTCACTTATATTATTTTGAGAGTCTATAAAAATAAATGGTAATTTTTTTAGGTTATGAATTTCGTCCTAATAAGATGGGTATCCAAGAGAGATATAATGAAAACTTTCATATAAAGTATGTGAGTTCTTTATGACTAATGTTGAGTCCATGGATTATACGCACTCTCACCCTTCCACCTTCGCTAGCCTCTCTAGTACCGCGCAACTTTCGCCAGTGCATTAAACCCACCTTCCTCAAAACAGCCATCATATACCTTCCTCAAAACAGGCACCATACCTACCTATTATGGAATTTCCATAGCCATTCCGAGATATGTTGTCATGCAACTTGCACTGTTTCGCTTATTACGACACGCGCCATCATTGTCATATTGCTTAGCATGATCGTAAGATACCTACCATGATGATGTCATTGCTACGCTAGATCATTGCATATCCCAGTACACCGCCGTAGGCATTCATATAGAGTCATATCTTGTTCTAGTATCGAGTTGTAAATTTTGAGTTGTAAGTAAATAAAAGTGCGATGATCATCATTATAGAGCATTGTCCCATGTGAGGAAAGGATGATGGAAACTATGATCCCCCACAAGTGGGGATGAGTCTCCGGACTTTATGAAAAATAAAAGAGGTCAAAGAATCCCACCAAAATAAAAAAGGAGAAAAAAGAAAAATGAGAGATGGGGCAATGCTACTATCCTTTTTTCACACTTGTGCTTCAAAGTAGCACCATGATCTTCATGTTAGAGAGTCTCCTATATTGACACTTCCATATACTAGTTGGAATTTTTCATGATAGAACTCTGCTTGTATATTCCAATGATGGACTTCCTCAAATTAGCCTAGGTTTTCGTGAGCAAGCGAGTTGGATGCACACCCACATAGTTTCTATTTTGAGCTTTCATGCACTTATAGCACTAGTGCATCCGTTGCATGGCAATTACTACTCACTCACATTGATATGTATTGATGGGCATCTCCATAGCCTGTTGATACGCCTAGTTGGTGTGAGACTATCTCCTTTTGTCTCCTCCACAACCACCGTATTCTATTCCACCTATAGTGCTATGTCCATGGCTCACGGTCATGTATTGCGTAAGAGTTAAAAAAGTTTGAAAATGCTAAAGTATGTAACAATTTCTTGGCTAAAACCGGGGTTGTGCATGATTTAACACTTTGTGTGATGAACATGGAGCATAGCCAGAATATATGATTTTGTAGCGATTACTTTCTTTGGCCATGCTATTTTGTAAAGACACGATTGCTTTATTAGTATGCTTGAAGTATTATTGTTTTTATGTCAACATTAAACTTTTGTTTTGAATCTTATCGATCTGAATAGTCATGCCACAATAAATAAAATTACGAGGATAAATATGTTAGGTAGCATTCCACATCAAAAATTCTGTTTTTATCATTTACCTACTGAGGGACGAGCATGAATTAAGCTTGGGGATGCTTGATACGTCTCCAATGTATCTATTGTTTCTGTTTTTCCCTGTTTTTGAATTTTACAGAAAAGGAATATCAAATGGAGTCCAAACGGAATAAAATTTCTGCGATGATTTTTCTTGGACCAGAAGACATCTAGAAGATCTAGAGAGAAGGTCGGAAGACCTAGCAGTAGACAACAAGCCGCCAGGGACTCCCTAGGGGTGCGTGCACCCTGTCTTGTGGGTCCCCTGGAGGCCTTCTAACCCTAAGTATTTTCCTATATATTCCCATATATTCCCAAACCATCAGGGGGAGCCACGAAAATACTTTTCCATCGCCCCAACCTTCTGTTCCTGTGAGATCCCATCTTGGGGCCTTTTCCGGTAATCTGCTGGAGGGGGATTCGATCACGGAGGGCTTCTACATAAAGCGTGAGTAGTCTACCTCAGATGAAGCGTGAGTAGTCTACCTCATACCTACGGATCCATAGCTAGTAGCTAGATGGCTTTTTCTCTCTCTCCGATCCTCAATACCATGCTCCCCTCGATGTTCTTGGAGATCTATCCGATGTAATCTTCTTTTGTGATGTGTTTGCAGAAATCCGATGAATTGTGGATTTATGAACCGATTTTCTTTCAATATTATTTGAATCTTCTCCGAATTCTTATATGCATGATTTCATATCTTTGTATTTCTCTTTAAGTTATTGGTTTGGTTTGGCCATTTAGATCGGTAGTTCTTGCAATGGGAGAGGTGCTTAGTTTTGGGTTCAATCTTGCGGTGTCCTCACCCAGTGACAAAGTAGGGCTAGCGAGGCATGTATTTGTATTGTTGCCATCAAGGATAAAAATGTGGGGTTTTCATCATATTTCTTGAGTTTGTCCCTCCACATCGTGGCATCTTACTTAAGGCATTACTCTGTTCTTTATGAACTTAATACTCTAGATGCAGGTAGGAGTTGGTCGATGTGTGGAGTAATAGTAGTAGATGCAAAATCTTTTCGGTCTACTTGACACGGACGTGATGCCTATATGCATAATCATTGCCTTGGATATCG
Source organism: Hordeum marinum (assembly GCA_022496015.1). Taxonomy (NCBI): domain Eukaryota; kingdom Viridiplantae; phylum Streptophyta; class Magnoliopsida; order Poales; family Poaceae; genus Hordeum; species Hordeum marinum. The sequence continues at coordinate 466,108,662 of CM039673.1, read as the reverse complement.
TCATAACTTTGCGCTTTTTTGTCAATTGCTCGACAGTAATTTGTTCACCCACTCTATTATTTTCCATCCAGAGAGCAGCCTCTAGTGAAACCTATGGCCCCCGGGTCTATTTTCCATTATATATTTTCAGATCTATAAACCAAAAATACCAAAAATACGTTGGCGAAATTTTATTTACTTTTATTGATCTTTAATTTTAGTAATACTATATATCTACCTCTATCATATCTCATCTTTGCAAGTGACCGTGAAGGGATTGACAACCCCTTTATAGCGTTGGGTGCAAGTGTTTGATTGTTTGTGCAAGTGCATAGATTGGGGCCTTGCGTGTACCTCCTAGTGGATTGATACCTTGGTGCTCGAAACTGTGGGAAATACTTACCTCTACTTTTTTGCATCACCCTTTCCACTTCAAGGGAAAAACCAACGCAAGCTCAAGAAGTAGCATATCTCTATCTACCGTCGAAGCGGAATACATTACCATCGGGTCATGTTGTGCACAATTGCTATGGATGACTCAAAGTCTTAAAGACTATGGGATACATGTGTAACATGTTACATTATTTTGCGGCAACGAGAGTGCGATTAAGATTTCTCATAATCCCGTGTACCATTCTCAAAAAAAGCATATTCAAGTTCGTCATCATTTCATTCGTGATCATGTTGCCAAAGGTGACATTAAACTCAAATAATTCGTACCGACAAACAATTGAAGGATATCTTTACTAAGACACTTGATGAGGAAGTGTTTTGTCACTTGACAAGTGAGTTGAACATTATTGATGCTTCGTACTTCACCTAGAGACTCACTCGGATGCATGCAAAGGCATGAGCTTACATTATTATTCCTTTATACTATTGATATGATACTATCCTACATCTTGGAGAAACTATGCTCCCTTGTGTTGCAACTAATCTTTTATAGGTACTTGGAAGAACCACACTTCACAAGATACCCATCCACTCAAATTACAAGCAATCTTGTCATGACAAAGTATCGACATCTCTACTTCGAGATGAAGGAAGAAGACGACACAAACTATATCCTTGACAAACATTTGTTGAAAGCTTCACTTTTGTCATTTAGATATATCAAGTTCTTCTTGTTGGAAATATGCCCTAGAGGCAATAAATAAAGTTTTTATTATCATATTTCCCTGTTCATGATAATCGTCTATTATCCATGCTATAATTGTATTGATCGGAACTTAGATACATGTGTGGATACATAGACAACACCATGTCCCAAGTATGCCTCTAATGGACTAGCTCGTTGATCAACGATGGTCAAGGTTTCCTAGCCATGGACATGAGATGTCATTTGATAACGGTATCACATCATTAGGAGAATGATGTGATGGACAAGAACCAAACTATAAACGTAGCATATGATCGTGTCAGGTTATTGCTACAGTTTTCTGCATGTCAAGTATAAGTTCCTATGACCATGAGATCATGCAACTCACTGACACCGGAGGAGTGCCTTGTGTGTATAAAATGTCGCAACGTAACTAGGTGACTATAAAGGTGCTCTACAGGTACCTCCGAGGGTGTCTGATGGGTTGGTATGGATCAACACTGGGATTTGTTACTCCGTGTGATGGAGAGGTATTTCAGGGCCCACCATGTAATGCAACATCACAATAAGCCTTGCAAGAAATGTGACTAAGTGTTAGCCATGGGATCTTGTATTACAGAAACGAGTAAATAGACTTGCGGTAACAAGGTTGAACTAGGTATGGAGATGCCGACGATCGAATCTCGGGCAAGTAACATACCGAAGAACAAAGGGAACATTATACGGGATTAACTGAATCCTTGACATAGAGGTTCAACCGATAAAGATATTTGTAGAATATGTAGGAATCAATATGGGCATCCAGGTCCCGCTATTGGTTATTGACCGCAGAGGTGTCTCGGTCATGTCTACATAGTTCTCGAACCGTAGGGTCTACACACTTAAGGTTCGGTGACGTATCGGTAGTATAGATTCATATATGGTGGTGCCGAAGGTTGTTTGGTGTCCCATATGAGATCCCGGACGTGACGAGGAGCTCCGGAATAGTCCGGAGGTAAAGATTGATATATAAGAAAGTGGTGTTTGAACTCCGAAAAAGTTTCGGGCATTTCCGGCAATGTACCCGGAGTGATGAATGGGTTCCGGGGACCACCAAGTGGGGACCACATACCCCAAGGGGCCACATGGGCCTTAGAGGTGGCGCACCAGCCCCTGGTGTTCTGGGCAGCCAGCCCATAAGGCCCTATGCGCAAGGGAAGAGGAGGAAGAGTAGGGGCCAAGTAGGGAAAGGAGTCCTACTAGGAGTCCACCTCCCTTGTGGGAGGTGGACTCCTCCCCTCTTGCTTCGACCGAAGCCCTCCTTGTAGGAGGGGCAAGGCTGCCTCCTCTCCCCTCCCTCCTATATATACTAGAGGATTTTGAGGGAATCCCTAACCGTAATTGCCACGTGCTGCCCTCTTCTTCCTCTAGATCGTTTTCTCCTCTAGATCGGTTTCTCAGTAGTGCTTAGGCGAAGCCATGCTAGAATTGGTCCACCCCCATCGCCACAATGTCATTGCGCTGCCAGAGAACTCATATACCTCTCCGCTCCCTCTTGCTGGATCAATAAGGCAGAGATCATCATCAAGCCGTACGTGTGTTGAACATGGAGGCGCTGTCCGTTCGACGCTAGATCGGGACGGATCGTGATTGGATCACGGGACGCTCGGTGATTTGGATCGCGAAGATGTTTGACTACATCGACCTCGTTTCTTAACGCTTACCGGTTAGCGATCTACAAGGGTATGTAGATCCACTCTCCCCTCTCATAGATGCTCACCTCCTAGATTGATCTTGGTGATGCTTAGGAATTTTGTTGTTTTGCATGCAACGTTCCCCAAGAGTGGCATCATGATCTAGGTCCATGTGTAGATGAGATCTTGAGTAGAACACAAAGAGTTTGTGGGAGTTGATGCTTAGATTGGTTCCTCCCTTGGTCGTGTTTTGTTTCAGCGGTATTGTGGGATGAAGCGGCCCGGACCAACCTTACACGTAAGCTTATGAGAGACCGGTTCCATCGACTAATGTGTAACTTTGTTGCACAAAGATGGCTGGCGGGTGTCTGTTTCTCCTACTTTAGTTCGATCAGATTCGACACACGGTCCTTGAGAACGTTGAAAAGCAACTTATGTATCACCGTTGTGGTTTTGCGTAGGTGAGAATTGTTCTTGCTAGATACCCGTTGCAGCCACGTAAAACTTGCAACAACAATTAGAGGACGTCTAACTTGTTTTTGCCAGGTATGTTGTGATGTGATATGACCAATTACATGATGAGATCTATGTGATGTATGAGATGATCATGTGATGTATAGAATATCACGACTTTCATGTCGATGAGTACGGCAACCGGCAGGAGCCATAGGGTTGTCTTTAATTATTGTATGACATGCATGTCAATCATTAAGCGCTATGTAATTCTTTAATTTATCGCTAAACGGTTGTTGTAGTCATATGAGCATGCTGGGCGCAACAACCCCAATGATGACACAATGATGGAGATCATGGTGTTATGCCGGTGACGATGGAGATCATGCCAGTGCTTTCAAGATGGAGATCAAAAGCACAAGTTCATGGCCATATCATGTCACTTATGATTTGCATGTGATGTTAATCCTTTTATGCACCTTGTTTTGCTTAGGACGATGATAGCATTATAAGGTGATCCCTCACTTAAATTTCAAGATGAATTGTCTTCTCCCCGAGTGTGCACCATTGTGAAAGTTCGTCATGTCGAGACACCACGTGATGATCGGGTGTGATAGACTCAACATTCACATACAACGGGTGCAAGCCAGTGTTGCACATGTAGAACACTCGGGTTAAACTTGACGATCCTAGCATGTACATACATGGCCTCGAAACACAAGAGGCTGAAAGGTCGAACATGAGTCATATAGTAGATATGATCAACATGATGATGTTCACCATTGAAACCACCTCAACTCACATGATGATCAGACTAGAGTTGGTGAATTTGGATCGTGCATCACTCAGATGACCCGAGGGGTGTCAATTTGAGTGGGAGCTTTAGTAATTTGATTAACTAAACTCATTATCTTGAACAATAGTCTTAGTAACCTTTGCTTATTTATGTTGTAGATCAATTGCTCGCGCAGTAGCACCCCTAAATTTTAATGTGTTCCTAGAGGAAGCTAAGTTGAAATATGATGGAAGTAACTTTGTGGACCGGGCCTATAATCTGAGGATTATCCTCATGGCTTCCCAAAAGGCATATGTCCTTGATGCACCGCTTGGTAACCAACCCGCAGACTTGTCATCCGAAGACGTTAAGAACGCTTGGGAGCACGTTCTGGAGATTACTCAATAGTTCAGTGTGCAATATTGTATGACTTAGAACCAGGACTTCAAAGACGTTTTGAACATCATGGAGCATATGAGATGTTCCAGGAGTTGGGGTTTATCTTTAAGAAGAATGCCCGGATTGAGAGGTATGAGACCTCCAATAAGTTCTACGCTTGCAAAATGGAGGAGAATGGGTCTATCAATGAACATATACTCAGAATGTCTGGGTATTCGACTCGTCTGGTGGAGTTAGGGATGCCTCTTCCGCCAGAGGCGATCACTAACAGAGTCCTTCAATCATTGCCACCAAGCTACAAGAGCTTCGTGCCGAACTATAACATGCACGATATGAACAAGTCAATGGTCGAGCTGTTTGCGATGCTAAAAGTCGGTGAGTCTGAAATCCGGAAAGAACATCAAGTGTTGATGGTCAATAAAACCACTAGTTTCAAGAATAATGGCAAGGGCAAGAAGGGTAACTCCAACAAGGGTGGCAAAGCAGTTGCTCCTCGCGTGAAGAAACCCAAGGCTGGACCCAAGCCAGAAACTGAGTGCTTTCATTGCAAGGGAACTGGTCACTGGAAGCGGAATAACCCAAAGTATCTGGCTGACAAGAAGGCGGCCAACAACAAACAAGGTATATATGATATACATGTTATTGATGTGTAACTTACTAGCTCTCGTTGTAGTGCTTGGGTATTTGATAACGGTTCGGTTGCTCACATTTGCAACTCAAAACAGGAACTACAGAATAGACAAAGGCTGGCAAAGGACGAAGTGACGATGCGCGTGGGAAATGGTTCCAAGGTTGATGTGATCGCCGTCGGCACACTCTCTCTTCCATTACCATTGGGATTAGTGATGAACCTGAATTATTGTTATTTAGTGCCTGCGTTAAGCATGAACAATATATCTGGATCTTGTTTATTGCGAGACGGTTACTCATTTAGATCAGACAATAATGGTTGTTCTATTTATATGAGTAATATCTTTTATGGTCATGCACGCAATGTGAGGGCTTTATTCATATTGAATCTTGATAGTGATGATACACATGTTCATAACATTGATGCCCAAAGATGTAGAGTTGATAATGATAGTACCACTTTCTTTTGGCACTGCCGTTTGGGTCATATTGGTGTAAACACATGAGGAAGCTCCATGCTGATGGACTTTTGGAGTCACTTGATTTTGAATCACTTGACACATGTGAACCATGCCTCATGGGCAAGATGACTAAAATGCCGTTCTCTGGAACAATGGAACGGGCGAGTGATTTGTTGGAAATCATACATACTGATCTGTGGAGTCGAATGAACATTGAGGCGCGTGGTGGATATCGTTATTTTCTCACCTTCACTGATGACTTAAGTAGATATGGGTATATTTACTTAATGAAACAGAATTCTGAAACATTTGAAAAGTTCAAGCAATTTCAGAGTGAAGTTGAGAATCTTCATAACAAGAAGATTAAATTCCTGAGATCTGATCGAGGAGGAGAATATCTGAGTTATGAGTTTGGCGGTCACTTAAGAAAGTGTGGAATTATTTCACAATTGACACTGCCTGGAACACCACAGCGTAATGATGTGTCTGAACGTCGTAATCGAACCTTAATAGATATGGTGCATTCTATGATGTGTCTTGTCGATTTGCCACTATCGTTTTGGGGTTATGCATTAGAGACAGCTGCATTCACTTTAAATAGGGCACCATCAAAATTCGTTGAGACAATGCCATAAGAACTGTGGTTTGGCAAGAAGCCAAAGTTGTCGTTTCTTAAAGTTTGGGCATGTGATGCTTATGTTAAAAAGGTCCAGCCTAAAGAGTTGGAACCCAAAGCGAAGAAATGCGTCTTCATAGGATACCCAAAAGAGACGGTTGGGTATGCCTTTTATCTCAGATCCGAAGGCAAAGTGTTTGTCTCTAAGAACGGAACATTTCTTGAGAAAGAGTTTCTCTCGAAAGAATTGAGTGGGAGGAAAATAGAGCTTGCTGAGGTTATTGAACCTTTACTTCAACCAAAGAGTAACACAACGCAGAAAGATGTTTATGTCGAGCCTACAACAATTGAAGAGGAAGTTAATGTTGATGCTCATGAAGCTTCGGATCAAGTTACTATTGAACCTCGTAGGTCGACAAGGGCACGTACTACTCCTGATGGTACGGCTACCTTGTCTTGGAGGTCATGTTGTTGGACAACAATGAACCTACAAGCTATTGAGGAGCGATGATGGGCCCGGATTCCGAGAAATGGTTAGAGGCCATGAAATCCGAGATGGGATCCATGTATGAAAACAAAGTATGGACTTTGGAAGTATTACCTGAAGGGAGAAAGGCCATTCAGAAAAAATGGATATTTAAGAAGAAGAAGGACACAGACGGTAATATCACCGTCTATAAAAGCTCGACTTGTGGCAAAGGGTTTTTCACGAGTTCAAGGAGTTGACTACGATGAGACCTTCTCACCCGTAGCGATGCTTAACTCCGTCAGAATCATGTTAGGAATAGCTGCATATTTCGACTATGAAATTTGGCAAATGGATGTCAAAACAGCGTTCCTCAACGGTTTCCTTGAGGAAGAGTTGTATATTTGCAACCAGAAGGTTTTGTCGATCCAGAGAATGCTGACAAAGTTTGCAAACTCCAGCGATCCATTTATGGACTGGTGCAAGCATCTCGGAGTTGGAATAAGTGCTTTGATGAGGTGATCAAAGCGTTTGGGTTTATACAAGTTTATGGAGAAGCTTATATTTACAAGAAAGTGAGTGGGAGCTCCATAGCGTTTCTAATATTATATGTGGATGACATATTGCTGATTGGAAACAATATAGAAATGCTGTAAAGCATGAAGGAATATTTGAACAAGAGTTTGTCAACGAAGGACCTAGGAGAAGCTGCTTTCATATTAGACATTAAGATCTATAGAGATAGATCAAGACGCTTGATAGCATTTTCACAATGCACATACCTTGATAAAGTTTTGAAGAAGTTCAAAATGTATAATTCCAAGAAGGGGTTCTTGCCTGTGTTACAAGGTGTGAAGTTGAGTAAGACTCAATGCCCAGTGACTCCAGAAGATAGAGAGAAGATGAGTGTCATCCCCTATGCTTCAGCCATAGGCTCTATCATGTATGAAATGTTGTGCACAAGACCCGATGTCAGCCTTGCCATAAATATGGCCGAAAGGTTTCAAAGTGATCCTGGAATGGAGCACTGGACAGTGGTCAAGAATATCCCGAAGTACCTAAAAAGGACTAAGGAAATGTTTCTCGTTCATGGAGGTGATCAAGAGCTCATCGTAAAGGGTTACGTTGATGCAATCTTTGACACTAGTCCGGATGACTCTAAGTCGCAAACAGGATACGTATTTATTCTCAACGGGGGAGCGGTAAGCTGGTGCAGTTCCAAGAAAAACATGGTAGATTATTCTACATGCGAAGCAGAGTACATCGCAGCCTCAGAGGCAGTGAAGGAAGGTCTCTGGATGAAGCAGTGAAGGAAGGTCTCTGGATGAAGCAGTTCATGACAGATCTTGGAGTAGTGCCTAGTGCACTGAATCCAATGACTCTGTTGTGTGATAACACTGGTACCATTGCTCTAGCCAAGGAACAAAGGTTTCACAAGAGGACCAGACAAATAAAGCGACGCTTAATTCCATCCGTGATTACATCGAGGGGAAGGACATGAATATTCGATAAGTGCACATGCATCTGAATGTTTCAGACCCGTTGACTAAACCTCTTCCAAGGGCTAAACATGATCAACACCATAACTGCATGGGTGTACGATTCATTACAATGTAAATCACATAGTGATGTGAACTAGATTATTGACTCTAGTGCAAGTGGGAGACTGTTGGAAATATTCCCTAGAGGCAATAAATAAAGTGTTTATTATCATATTTCCTTGTTCATGATAATCGTCTAGTATCCATGCTATAATTGTACTGATCAGAAACTCAGATACATGTGTGGATACATAGACAACACCATGTCCCTAGTATGCCTCTAATGGACTAGCTCGTTGATCAAAGATGGTCAAGGTTTCCTAGGCATGGACATGAGATGTCATTTGATAACGGGATCACATCATTAGGATAATGATGTGATGGACAATACCCAAAGTATAAACATAGCATATGATTGTGTCAGTTTATTGCTACAGTTTTCTACATGTCAAGTATATGTTCCTATGACCATGAGATCATGCAACTCACTGACACCGAAGGAGTGCCTTGTGTGTATCAAACATCGCAACATAACTGGGTGACGATAAAGCTGCTCTACAGGTATCTACGAGGGTGTCTGCTGGGTTGGCATGGATCAACACTGGGATTTGTTACTCCGTGTGACAAAGAGGTATCTTAGGGACCACTCGGTAAACATCACAATAAGCCTTGCAAGCAATGTGACTAAGTGTTATCCATGGGATCTTGTATTACGGAAATGAGTAAAGAGACTTGCCGGTAACAAGGTTGAACTACATATGGATATACCAACAATCGAATCTCGGGCAAGTAACATACCGCAGAACAAAGGGAACATTATACGGGATTAACTAAATCCTTGACATAGAGGTTCGACCAATAAAGATCTTCCTAGAATATGTAGGAATCAATATGGGCCTCCAGGTCCCGCTATTCATTATTGACCGTAGAGGTGTCTCGGTCATGTCTACATAGTTCTCGAACCCGCAGGGTCTACGCACTTACGGTTCGGTGATGTAGCGATAGTATAGAGTTATATATGGTGCTGACCGAAGGTTGTTCGGAGTCCCAGATGAGATCTCGGACGTCACGAGGAGCTCCGGAATGGTGTGGATTTAAAGATTGATATATAGGAAAGTGGTGTTTGAACTCCGAAAAAGTTTCGGGCATTTCCGACAATGTACTAGGAGTGATAAATGGGTTCCGGGGACCACCAAGTGGGGCCCACATACCCCAAGGGGCCACATGGGCCTTAGAGGTGGCTCACCAACCCCTGGTGGGCTGGGCAGCCAGCCCATAAGGCCCTATGTGCAAGGGAAGAGGAGGAAGAGCAGGGGCCAAGTAGGTGAAGGAGTCCTACTAGGAGTCCACCTCGGACTCCTCCCCAATTGCTTCAGCCGAAGCCCTCCTTGTAGGAAGGGCAAGGCTACCTCCTCTCCCCTCCCTCCTATATATACTATATGATTTTGAGGGCATCCCTAACCCTAATTGCCAGATGTTGCCCTCTTCTTCCTCTAGATCGTTTTCTCCTCTAGATCGGTTTTCCAGTAGTGCTTAGGCGAAGCCCTGCTGGAATTGCTCCACCACCATCGCCGCAACGTCGTTGCGCTACTGGAGAACTCGTCTACCTCTCCGCTCCCTCTTGCTAGATCAAGAAGGCGGAGATCGTCATCAAGCCGTATGTGTGCTGAACGCAGAGGTGCCATCCATTTGACACTAGATCGGGACGGATCGTGATTGGATCACGGGACGCTCGGCGACTTGGATCGCGAAGACGTTCGACTACATCAACCGCGGTTCTTAATGCTTCTCGCTTAGCAATCTACAAGGGTATGTAGATCCACTCTACCCTCTCGTAGATGCTCATCTCCTAGACTGATCTTGGTGAAGCGTAGGAAATTTTTTGTTTCCCATGCAACGTTCCCCAACACTTCCTTGCTTGACTAACCCTTGTAGGTGAGAAGTGAACGAAACAACAAGGATCGCTTTTAACTTAAGATGATCTTCTTCGCCTACATGCTATGTCATCTACATCATTAAAAGGTAAGTAATCATATCCTTCAAGAAGCTTTACTCCAAGTCATGAGTAAAAGCAATTCTAAGAGATATGGAAACATTAAAAATGCTTAAACAATAAATGGTAACCCCATTTTGAGATTAACGTTGAGTATGACCTATGATCAAGCATTCTTGCTTGGCTCCTCAAGTAAATATACTCTAATATAGGTGACCTAGTCACCGACAAACATCTAGTTAAGGAACTTGGATGGATAAATTTTCCTTCGTTGCCTACTTTGTTGCACCCATTCAATTATTGTCTAGATGAAAATTCCTTGCAAAACTGACTGAAAATTATTTGCAAATCTTATTAAACATTTCTTGCAAAATCAGTCAAATATTTTTGAAAAATTTCCTTGACACAAATGGCCAAGAATGCCTTTGCCAAATTTTTGTTCACAACTCGGATTCTCCAAAATTGGGGAATCAATGTCATCGATGTAACAGATAAGCTGCTCTAACTCCCTTAGGTTCTACCGACATACACCTTTTCGGTGTCACCGATATTACCCAGAGCCCAAAAAATCCTTTTTGGTTCAACTCATCAATTTTGTCTTGGAGCCTCCGACTTTTTCTACTATAAGTGCCCTTGGCCACATTCTTAACATTTTCGGATAATGTTCGCCATGACCCTTACTCTCTGACCCTTCTTGGAAATTGATGTCAAAGGGGGAGAAAGGTCAAAGTTTAAATTCAAAGCTTCGGGGAGAATCATCAAAGCTCAAGGCTAATCATTAAGGAGGAGAGACCAATTTATATAAATATGTTTAAAAAAAGAAGAAAATACTAAGTGACTTGATTTTTTTATGATTCTACATTTTCTTGTTAGACTTGTCTCACCCTACCTTCTCCCATTATTTACATGCTAAGATTCAAGGGGAGGAGAAACTAATATCTACATTGAGGGGAGAAAGGTATAAAATGATTCGTGGATACATGTTAACCTTAAAATATACTATTTCCTACAAGTCTTCCAAACCTTGGTAAAATTGAAGTTCCTTGCATTTGTATGGAAGAAATACTCTTGTGTTATCTAACCTTGTTTTCTCAAGTGCGTTTCTTGAGTGAAAATGTTCAAGAATGTCAAGATAAGTATATGCATCATACCTTTGCTCAGGATGATATCTTTCTTCTTGCACATATTGTTTAGATGTGTGAGTCTTGAACATGGTGGTACTTGATTCTCATATATTTGATGCATATAGCCAAGGTACATATGCCTTGTCATGTCCTCTCTACGATGTCTGCACTCATGCATTCCAAAAGCAACTATTCCTTACAGGATTGCACACATTTAGGGGGGGCTTGTCTTAGTCATATGATTCTCAAAGATATCATATATTCCTGTCTATTTTAAACTGAAGCTTTGATTGTATGTTGTCATCAATTACAAAAAAGGAGAGATTGAAAGCACATATGCTCCCTTGGAGGTTTTGATAATTCATTACAACATACATTATCTCTTGGACTAGTAGTTCTACCTGGTGTATTTCAGAATAAGTCCAAAAGATTGCATTGGGTGGGAATTGTGAGGAGGATCCCCAAGAAGGAAAGGAATAGGATTGGTAAAGTTTCAAGCTTCAAGTCTCTACATTTTATATTTATGTGAGAAATCACACTTGACTCCATATGAAATCCAATACTATTAAAAGGGGATGAGGTATCGATGAGAAATCATCCTTGATGTGCATGTCTTTACTTTCTGTTGTTATACTCGTAGGTTTGTATATGTAGGGTGTGGTAGACTTGCTATAATTGCTAAAACTTGCCAACCAATAAAATTGGGGAAATGTTAGGTTTTTATTTTGTCAAGTAGTCTATTGACTCCCCTCTAGACATACACTTCTCGATCCCATAGTGTTCTCCGGTGGCCCTGGACTATTGGTGTCCACTGCAGGGCGACTTTGGCCTCGATGGCCAGCAGCTGCGTTCCTTCCAGCTCGCCTGGTTTGGTGATGTCATGATGGCTATGGCCACGACAACTAGGATCTGCGTTCCTCCAGTCCTAGCTTATCGGTGTTGCAGGTCATCGTCACCTCCCCTCACGTTGGTCTTCGCTTCGTTGTCGGTCCTACCATGTATACTGCAAAGCCTTCCCCTTTTGCCTGAACCAAGACTCGTGGGTCCGATGGCGGTAACCCCCTCCGACGACAGGTGCAGCACACCAAACCCCTTTCGATATGGCGGTTTTGACCAGCGTTGCTTCCTCATCATCGATTCCACATTTAGAGGCTATGGGATTGTTCAGCCTCAAGCCAGCGAGTAACCCCTGCTCGGCTTGTCGGTATTGGCAGTGGTGATGCCCATGGGTGTCGTTTCCTTCTTGGAGGTACTGCCATGGCCTTACGTTGCGCCCCTCTTTGAGCTCAAGGGAAATCCTAGGTCCGGATCCTCCAAATCGTATGGCGACAACGTCTCAGTGTTTTCTTCCTTCTTGAAGGCGCTATCTTGCTCGCTCGCGGTGTTTCCGGAGTTGGCTTTGGCGATGTTGCACTTATTGCTGGTTTTGTTTTGTCGGTCTTGGATCAGGTTTGGTAGGTAGATGTGTTGTATCCTCTGTTTTGGCCAAGCATCCATCATGTCTCTGCTCCGGACATCATGTTCACGCATGCCTGCATTCGTGTTATGTGTTGTACCCCTCGTTGTATTCATTCTACTCTTTCTATCAATCAAATGATACACATTGGGTATTCACGAAAAAAACTCATAAATAGGTTCACAAATGAAAACTCGATTGTTTTGTTTTGAGTGCAAAGTAATATGTAACTCGATGCATTGCTAGGGTATGTCTGGATGGGAACGGTTTAGGGCGTATCGTTGTTACACCCCTATATGGCCCTGGTGTATATAGGGTGTATATACACACTATATGGATTTGTTTTAGCAATTCAACAAAACTTCAAAAAAATTTGAGAATTTTTTTGAAATAAACTTGACCTTACATTATACTTTTGAGAAAAATTTCACACAAAAAAATTATCCTTTGATTTCTTTTTAATAAAGACAATTTTTTGATAAAAATAATATGAATAATGGCCTATAATTGCAAATATATTTTTTGTCTTTTTTGCCCTAAAGTTGATGCTGTTTTTTTTCCCATGAAAATTTATATGCTAGTGCAAAACAAAGTCAAGTTTAATCTAAAAATATTTCTTGACTATTTTGAATTTTTGTGTAATTATTAAAAAAATCTCATATTGGGTGTATCTATAACCAGAAACCAAAGGGTATTTCCCGGCTATGTCTGGCCTATTGTCAGATGAGCTATTATCCCACCTGTGGCACTGCAACTAATAGGCTGGCCCAATGTCGCTTTCCTCAAGCTGTTTTGGACAGCCTCCATGAACTGGTATGGAACGGTTTTTGAAGCTTATGTGTTTTTTTCTTATTTAGATATTTTGTGCTCTCTGTATCAGCCTTCTTTTCTTTTTTGGTGTCTTTAGTTTTTTTTCTCAAATACATGTTGACTTTTATTAGTATACATTGCACTTTTTTCTTATAGACGTTGAACATTTTTTTATACACGTTGAATATTTTCCAAATACATGATGAGCACTTTTCTAGAATATATATATTGAATTTTTTTGAAATACATGATAAATATTTTTTAACTACACGTTGAACTTTTTGATACATCTGAAACATTTTTATGGTACAACTCGAATATTTTTCGAGTACATGTTGAACATATTTCAAAAACATGTTAAAATAAATTCATTAATGCCATGATTAGTTTTTTAATAATTACGCAAACCTGTAGGTAGGATGGGTGTGAGTTAGAGATTCATTTCATATAATGTCATGAACATTATCTTGATCGTAGGAATATTTACTTAATATTAGACGGATATCATTTTTTACATTGTCTAAACATTTTAAGAAATGGCATGAACGTTTTTTCAAAATGTGATTAACATATTTTAAATGATACGGAACATCTTTTTAAAACTACGAAACATTTTTAACATATCAAGTTGGACTGAGTGGAGAAGCGTCTTGAATAAGGTAGTCTGCACTTTGCAACCACAAGCATGTATGGAGACACAGTAGTCTCTACTCCTAATTGCTGACTTGGTGAATAGCATTCCGGTTTTTTCGTCTGTTTCTTCGTCTCACCTCCCACCACCCCCCTCACATTAGTTTTTTCACCTTCCAAAAAAAAACTATCCTGATCTTTCCAAGTTTTCCTAACTAGCCATGTTACAAATGACAGGAACCAATAATACGTTACCAATAAAAGAAATCCAATTATGTGGCAATCAATTTTTAATCCTAAACTTTCCTAACACATGGATCATTTCTGACAATCAAATCTCTATTATTAAATGACAATCAATATGTATTCGTCGTTGATACCGAGTCCCTCCTCCAATGAAGTCCTCCGTGTCTCCAGCTTTTCTGTTTTTTCATCGGAGACCGCTCGCATAGTTTTTTCCGTCTCTTCTCCCACCACCCCCCCTTTACACTGGTTTTTCATCAGGCAATTAAAACTCTCCTCACCATCCACATTACAATCGGGTAGGAACCGATAATAATTTATAAAAAAATGAGCTCCAATTTCATGACAATCAATGCCAAATCCTAACTTTCCTAATGGATCGATCCCGGCCTTTGCTAACAACGAAATAAATGCCAAATCCCATCTTTCCTAAAGTTTCAATCCATGTCTTTCCTAACAACCAAATCTCTACTATTAAATGGAAATTAGTGAATGACGATTCATCATTCTATTCCTCCATAATGGTACATCATGGCCTGCCCGCACTTACCAAAACAATTAAGCACACTTACCAAATATCTATTGGAAGTCGTCTGTTTCGTTCGCTCGCCTCCCTCCTATCAATCGATCAACCCCCAGACATCCCCAGTCCTGTTTTTTCGATGGATAGAGAACCAAAAAAACGAGCCTAAAAACCTAAGTATGCCCCTAATTTCCCCTATCCCTCCCGGGCTGCTTGCACAGGCGGCTCCAGAGGAGAAAATCCTAGACCAGCGCGCACCCCTTTCCCTGTGCTCCCGTGGTTGCCGGCGCCTGGCCATCAAAGGCGAAGGGCGTGGACGGTGCACCCCGACAAGCCTCCTTCGTGCGGGGATAGGCATCAAGAGGCGGCGCAGAGAGAGTTTCGGTGTGGCGACACACGGCAGGGAGCACATGGTGCGGCGAAGATGGGTCGCGAGCTCATAGAGGAGTGGTCGGTGCGTGGTAGTTTTCCAGCATCCGGTGGCGTAGGTGGTGTGTAGTTAGGCCATGGTTGCAGAGGGAGGTCCGTCTTGGCCTGGAAACTTTGTGCGACCCGCGGCGGGGCGGTTTCTGTTGTGCATGGGTGACCTGGGGTCACGGGCATCACCGGATGGCTGTAACAGGCTGCAGCACAGGTGTGGGTGGTGGCAGTGTCAACCGGATTTGATCTGTGCCACACGGCTATGGGTCCGACGAAGCTATCCGCTTGGAGTGGTAGACTAGCTGCTCGTGGTGCCAGCGGCCTGTCCGTGCTGGTGCTGATGTTGGAGTATGGTCAGAGCTGGTCGTGGTGCTGGTGTGTCGGAGGATGAAAGGATCTACGTGTTCTTGGACCATGCTGGAGGTGGTGTTCGACTGTGTTTCCTCTGCCATGTTGGATTTCTCTGCGATATTGCGTGTTCTGGGCCCCATATTTCATTCTCCTTCCATGAAGAGCAACAAAATTTCTAGGAGGAACTATTGTCCTTCTCTTCACCATCGATGCACTTGGATGCGAACTCCACTGTACCCTTCATGTTGTTTCAGGGCTATGTTGTGAATTTCCAGCCTAGCCAATTGTTATACTATTCTATTATTCAATAGGTGAGCAGATTTTTGATGTTTGGTGCATTAAACAGCTAGGTTAATTGTTTTCAAGTATAGTGCAATTGTTCTTTCTTTAAAATACTTGCATTTGTTCAACCGACTAAAGTTGGCATGCATGTGTTTCACCACTAATCAATTAATTTCTTCTCTTCACCTTGAGTGATCTTAGCATGAAAATGAATTCTTTGTTTTCTTAGGAATAAATTTATCTTTATTTCCCTTTTAAAAATAAAAGTTACATATATGCATATAGTTACTTACACATATCTTCATTAGTTGGACTTTCAGGATGAGCAACTAATCCAACCAATGAACTTACTTTGAGTAGAGTTGGTACAAAGATAGCGCTTCGCAAAGGAAAAACCTAGCAGCCTCTGTGTAGTCAAGGAAAAGGAATGCCAGGTCTTACTTGTGTGTACCTTACATTTACTGTAGATGTTATTATATTATGTGCGTATATCCATAGGTAAGAAATAGCTTCCAAGAATATGGTGGATATACCTAAGCAATATAATGTGCATAACTCAATAGTTTTGGTAGGATTTATTTATTAAACATTTGTATTGTACTTTTAGTCATTAGATGTGTGGTGGCGTGTTCAGCTTGAGCTTGTCGCTGATTGAAAGGGACACCGCTGGAGTTGGTGCCGACACAGAGGTCCCTGAAGGGAAGGGGTATCCCCGACAACGACATATGAAGATGTCAAAGAAAGAATTAGGCGTAAGGTGTTAGGAAAACATTTTGCTCTGCCTGCCTAAGCAGCACCTATGCACATATAGGTGGTTTGTACTGACAAGCATTGAGCAATACGGTTGGATCTTCCTGAATGGTCTTCGGTTCCTCCAAGGAAACCAAGGTGAGACAATGCCTCTTTGTATTATCTTTGTACATGCAGATGGTTAGGGACTTGAACAACTGGCCCGGTATCCCTTGTGTATGTTCTTTGCCAAAGAAAATTCACACTCCTTACTACAACTTCACATTAATATTGTGCTTATCTTCTTAAATAGCCATGACCTTCAAACAATGGTTATGTCTTAAAACTTTATGCAAGGAAACTGTAGGTTAAGATCTTTTTTTACGAGACATGTCTTGCTTTGGAGGAGTAGGCCAATATCTGTGAGAGCTTGCAACAGTTAATACCCAGAAAAGAGCAAGTATGTATGGACATAAGTAAAAATTTATTTTTATTTTATTTTCGCCCATTTCATGCGCTTGCCACCCTCGCATTGATCGATCTACCCCTTGACATCCCCACTACCGATTTTTTTGTGGACAGATCCAAAAAAACTGATCCTACAAACCTACGCTCTACTAATACATAGGTTTCACCACTGATGCACTACTTTGTTCTCTTTGCTTGTAGTGATCTTAGCAAGTCCATAAATTCTTTGTTTCTTATGTGTGAATTTGTCTTGCTTTTCACTTTAAATATTAAAGTTACATATATACATATAGTTATTTACATATGTCTTCATTAGTTGGACATTTAGGACGAGCAACTAATACAACCAATGAAATTACTTTGAGTAGCCCTGGTACGAAGATAGCGCTTCGCAAAGGAAAAACCTAGCAGCCTCTATGTAGTCAAGGAAAAGGAATGTCAGGTCTTACTTGTGTGTACCTTACATTTACTGTAGATGTTATTATATTATGTGCGTATATCCATAGGTAAGAAATAGCTTCCAAGGATATGGTGGATATACCTAAGAAATATAATGTGCATAGCTCAATTGTTTTGGTAGGATTTATTTATTAAACATTTGTATTGTATTTTTAGTCATTAGATGTGTGGTGGCATGTTCAGCTTGAGTTTGTCGCAGATTGAAAGGGACACCGCTGGAGCTGGTGCCGACACAGAGGTCCCTTCACTTGAAGGGAAGGGGTATCCCCGACAACGACATATGAAGATGTCAAAGAAAGAATTAGGCATAAGGTGTTAGGAAAACATTTTGCTCTGCATGCCTGAGCAGCACCTTTGCACATATAGGTGTTTTGTACTGACAAACATTGAGCAATACGGTTGGATCTTCTTGCATGGTCTTCAGTTCCTCCAGAGGAAACCAAGGTGAGACAATGCCTCTTTGTATTACCTTCTTACATGCTGATGGTTAGAGATTTGGACAATTGGCCCGATATCCCTTTTGTATGTTCTTTGCTAAAAACAAATCAAACCCCTTACATCAACTTCACATTAATCTTGTGCTTATCTTCTTCAATAGCCATAACCTTTAAACATTGTTTATGCCTTACTACTTTATGCCAAGAAACTATAGGTTAAGATCTTTTCTTTGATGAGACACATCTTGCTTTCGAGGAGTAGTCTGATATTTGTGAGAGGTTGCAACAGTTAATACCTAGAAAAGAGCAGGTATGTACGTACATAAGTAACAATTTACATTTTTTATTGTTTTTGTTGTCCATTTCTATCGCTTGCCTCGCTCGCATCGATCGATCCACCCCTCGTCATCCCCACTACCGATTTTTTATGGACACATCCAAAAATCTGAACCTGGAAACCTACGTACTACTGATACGAAGGGTTCACCACTTATGCACTACTTTCTTCTCTTCGCTTGTAGTGATCTTAGCATGTCCACGAATTCTTTGTTTCTTTGAGTAATTTTTTCTTTCTTTCCTTTTTAAATATAGAAGTTTACATATAGTTATTTACACATGTCTTCATTAGTTGGACATTCAGGACATGCAACTAATACAACCAATGAATTTACTTTGAGCAGCGCTGGTATGAAGATAGTGCTTCGCAAAGGAAAAACTGAGCAACCTATGTTTAGTAGAGGAAAAGGAATGACAGGTCTTACTTGTGGTACCTTACATTTACTGTAAACGCTATTATGTTACGTGCGTATATCCATAGATAAGAAATATCTTCTAAGGATACAGTGCATACACCTAAGCAATATAATGTGCATAGCTCAAATGTTTTGGTCGGATTTATTTATTAAAAACATGTATTATATTTTAGTCATTTAATGTGTGGTGGTCTGTTCTGCTTGAGCTTGACGCTGATTGAAAGGGACATCGCTGGAGCTGGCGCCGACACGGAGGTCCCCCGATGGGAAGGGGTGTCCCTGACTATGATATATGAAGATGTCAAAGAAAGAATTAGGTGCAAGGTGTTAGGCGAACAAGTTGATGTGTCTTCCTCAGTGGCACCTTTGCACATATAGGTGTTTTGTACTAATAAGCAATGAGAAACACAGTTGGATCTTCCTGCATGGTCTTCGGTTCCTCTAGAGGAAACCAAGGTGAGCCACTGCCTCCTTGTTTTACCTTTTTTACATGCTGATGGTTAAGGATTTGAAAATTCCGGTATCCCTTTTGTAAGTTTTTCGCTAAAAAATCACACACCCTACAACAACTTCACATTAATATTTTTCAAGAGCCTTGACTATTAAATAATGTTTATGTCTTACTACTTTATGAAAAGCAACTGTAGGTTAAGTTCTTCTTTTTTGAGGAGACACATCTTGCTTTGGACGACTAGGGTGATATTTGTAAGAGGTTGCAACAGTTAATGCCCGGAAAAGAGCAGATATGTACGTACATAACTAACAATTTATATTTTATTGTTTTTATGTTATTGGAAGAATCCGGGATGTATGATATAGAAAAATAAAATCTATTGCATGTCACAAGAGAACCATAATGGTATATATTACGTGAATGGTGTCGAACTAATAAATGAACCCTTATAAGGTGGTGTCACTAGTAGAAAACAGGGAACTAGTCCCGGTTCCAGAGGGCCTTTAGTCCCAGTTGTGGAACCATGACAAAACAAGCGGTACTAATACTCAAAACCTATAATCCTGGTTCTCTTACAAATCGGGACCAACCGGGCTCCACGTGGCCGCTACGGGGCGCCCAGGCAGAAGGACCTCTAGTCCCAGTTGGTAACATAAACCGGGGCCAAAAGGTAGTCATGCGTCAGCAGCTCGCAGGCGTTTGGTTTTTTTGGAAGGTGGTTTAGGGGTTTTGGAGGGTTCATTTGGGGGTTTCATATTGTGTTAGCTAGCTAATAGAGAGAAGTGACCTCTCTTTCTCCGTGCTTGGTCGATGCTAGCTACTATACATATAGAGAGAACTTGATGCTAGTTTATAAACAAATGAAGGAAACCATTAATTATACAAAATCGTCATGCGGATCATATATATAGAGAAGTGACATCTCTTTCTCCATCCTTGGTCGAACAACAAGTTTTCGTATATCTATCCATCGCTACTACATATATACAATATAACATCTTTTACAATCCCTAACATCATCTACCTAAGTTTCAATCACAAATCCACATAGCATTCTCCGTCTTCAGGTTTGACGTGGTCAAGAAAGAATCCCGCCAATTCCTCTTGAATTGCTCGTATGCGATCATGTGGTAGGAGTTCATTCCGCATCTGCCAGATCTAATTTAAATAAGGGGGTCAATACATGCATGTATATGAATGAAACTCAACACAATTGATGGTAATATATAAAATAAAATTGTGAATATTATTTACTTACTTCAAATTGTTTGTCAGACAAGCCCCGCTCAGAGGCCGAGTGGCGAATGAACTTGCATACGTAGTATACACATAAAACAGTCCCGGATTCCTGGTACACGGACTTTACGATAATAGAGTTCCATCAAACCGATAAGCAAGCATGGTAATGATATATTGATGAAAATTTGAATCAATTAGAGATGTGTGGAACTAGCTAGTACTACTTACTTTGGGGTGTGTAAATCACAACTCTTTGTTTAGACCGGGAACCTTTCAGGTGAACTTTTACCAAACCCTGCCACGCAAAGAAAATGATTACTTGATATCAGGAAATTAACAAAAGTTGCCGATATGGTCCCGGTATTGATTGAACTTACTTCTTGAGCATTGCAGTCATGTCTGCATAAGCCTCAGGATATTTACCTCTCAAGTCTAAGACAGTTACTAATGTCCCATCAAGCTTAATGGATAGCAAAATTAAGTGGTAACTGTGCACGCATATATAAATATCATCAATTACATTACTTAACCTCGAGTAAGCGAAACCGAATATGCAGAAGACATCAACACTCACTTGAAGTTGTAAGGAAAGAGTATTTCCCTTTTATTTTGATGTATAAGGAATGACTTTAGCAAGTTTTCCTCGGTCTCTTTGATAGTGTTTCGTACCAATAATTCATTTACGACATTTGTGCTAATGAAACCAACATCGAAGATTCCTGCTTTTTTGAGTTCGACGATCTTCAATATGCATAATATAGTGACGATAATTATATATAAATGCAATGAACGAGCTGAGCTAGAGACTTAACTATAGAAGTAATACTTACAGAGAGTAGCAAGTCATGAGTTGTTTGTCGAGCGCCAGTTAATTGTATAACTGAAATAACTCCACAAATTCAATAGGCATCATGTTGAGTCCAATGAATTCGTGCTCTGGTTTAACTCTAACATACACAGTGTCTCTCTCAGACTCCCTGCAGGTTTTCATGTACCACTCATGCAAATTGTACATCATCGTTGTTAGATGAGGATGATCAGGTTTGACGAGAGGCTTCCCGTGCATGTATTTAAATTCTTCTACTGTTACCTCAGTCGTTTCCAAAATTACATCATCCCCCAAGTAATCACCAGGTTTGGTACCGGGCAGTAGCACCGGATGATTAGCGATATTGCTAGACACCTTGAGCAGGGGGGCGATTGCTTCTCCTGTTTATCGAGCTGGGAAATTGTTTTCCCACTTCTCCGTTCTTTGACTCTTGCAGCACTAGAAGTACTTCCCGACTGCTGCGCTTCATTATATGTCTTTATAATACAGCGGTCATAGTTTGATGGCAACAGAGGCAGTGATGGTCGCTTCAGGGCATCCACAGGGCGCTGCGCTTTCACCGGATTTACCGTTCCTTCGGAGGTGTATGTTTCCGTGCAAAATGGGCCTTCACTTTGGATTTACTAATGTCATCGTTTTCTATGTCAGTCCTCTCGTATGGTAACGTTGGAAGAGGCTTGAGGCTTGGAGCAAATTTGAGTTTCCTCCCACCTATTGTACTGTGAGTCATCGAAGCGGTGGCGGCATCTCTCTTTTGTCGTGGCTGATGCGTCAGAGGAGGCGAAGTGGCCTGACACGCCGGAGGAGGAAGAGGAGGAGGCAGAGTGTCCTGACGTGCCGGAGGAGGCTAAGTATCCTGATGCGACGGAGGAGGCGGAGTGGCCTCACTCGCCGGAGCAGGCGAAGGAGGAGATGGAGTGGCCTCACGCACCGGACGAGGCAAGGGAGGAGGCGGAGTGGTCTCACGAGCCGGAGGAGGCGAACGATGAGGAGGAGGAGGAGGAGGAGGTAGAGTGCCTTGACGCTCCAGAGGAGGCTAAGTCTGCTGAGGCTTCCAGTTTGGAAGCTTGATGTACTCCTTTCTCTATAGACAGGTACTCCTCTGAGTATTTTCCAGAAGAACAATATCCTCTTCACCTGTAGGGTTATCAAGCTCCAGCCCCTCATATCCATCCATTATTTCATCCACCATCACAACAACATAGCCATGTGGAATCAGATGGCAATAGAAAGTTCCCTCAGCTCGAGGAGGTAGAACAGAGCCGACCACCGCCTTGAAGGTCAGGTTCTGGCATCTCGTCATTAGCTCGCAATGTTGAGCCTCCGTGATACTATCCACGGGGTAGCGAGGAGCCATGAAATCGGGCTAAACGAGCTCCGTGGAAGCCACGCTGCTTCTTCGCTGAGGTGGTGGGGTAACTTCTGGGGCGGCGTCGAAGGAAGGATCTTCGGTCCGTTCAGATGGTTGGCCGGTAGCTCGCTGGCTCTCAAGTTCCTCTAGTTTTGCTAATCTTGCACTGAGCTTCTACATTTCACTTGCTTCCAGTTTCCTCTTTCTCTCCTAGCTTCTATAACCGCCATTGTTGGGACACCCATGCTTCCACGGAACGGAGCCTGATGTACCTCCTGTTCGTCCAGGGTGTTCAGGATTCTCGAGGGCCTCTGTCAGCTCGTCCTTTTCTCTATCGAGAATGAGCGTCCCTTACTGCGCTGCCTTGATTGCTTCCTAAAGCTTTGTGATGGGTATTGCAAGTTGAGCTCTCGTCCAGACACCCTTCACTGTTTCTGGGTGCAAAGTTCCCCCAACCCCGAAGAACCAAGTCCTTGAACGATCTGGCTAGTGCAATGTCTCTCAGTGGACATTCTTAGCAAGTAGGTCTTCCTCAGCTTTGTCCCACAATGGTCGGGCTTTGTAGTAGCCACCTGACCCCGTGTGATGGTGATACTGCTTCGCTGCAACATTTTTCTTGTTTCTGAGTGACATTTTCTTAATCTTCTCTGATTTCTTGTGGGCCACAAATTCGGGCTATTTATCTCTTATCTTCTCATATCGACCGAAGAACTCCGGGGTCTTATCTTTCTCGACAAACTTTGTGTTCAACTCTTTCTTCAAGTTCCTAAATAGTTCTGCCATCTTCTTAAGAGCCCATGACTTGACCTTTCACTCTATAACTGGGTTATTCGGATCCTCCTCTTGCGGTAGGCTGAAATTTCTCATCAGCTCGGTCCGATGATCATCTTTCAGTCTATCTTGGACATAAGAAACTTCGGGGTCCTTATTATTCTTATTCCATTGCTGGGTGGTGATCGAAACGTAATCCCTAACAACAACTCCACACTGATGTACAAATGCGTCTTTGGTCCACTTGGGAGCAATCGGTTGGCCATCGTTCGTGACTTCTGTGATCGTGAACCTTTCATCCTGGCGCAACCTTCTCTTCGGGCCTCGTCTTTTTACCTCGCTGGACTTTGCAATAGTTGAGGATTCCTCCTCCATTCGGTCACTGGAGCCATGATCATCATCTCTTTCCTCCGCCATTCGATCACCGGAGCCATGATCATGATCTCCTTCCTCCGCCATTCGGTCACCGGAGCCGTCATTATCTCTTGCCTCCTCAATTTTTGGATCACCGGAGCAATCCTCTCCTTCCTGACCATCGGTGTTGTTGAGATACGCCAAGGGATTATACCCGGCACGGATTATATCCCCAACAAGTCTTCTTGTTCTATGTCTCTATGATCCATAGTTTCTGCAAATATTATGACATGGCAATATACAAACATGAGATGTGGAAATCAATACAAGGCATTAATCAATAGTCTCAAGTAGGTGGTTGCCACCGAGTCGACAACGAGGATGCATGATGGCCGGGCATCATCGACTCAACGGATATGCTATGCAAGTAAACATTTAAACTTGTAAACATGATATATCTACCTAATATTAAATTGTCGATATCGTCGGGGACTCTCGCTCCCTCACCGTCGATCATCAGGGACTCTCCCTTATTGACGATCGTCGGGGACTCCTCGATATGCCGTCATCGATAAAACAACTAAAACAGCTAAACAACTAAAGCAACTAAATAACTAAAACAACTAAAACATAAAACAACTAAACTAACTAAAACAATGTGAACACTTAATTAACTAAAACAAATAAAACATAAAAAACTAAACAACTAAAACAACTAGAACACAAAACAACTAAAACAAGTAAATTAACTAAAACATAAAAAACTAAATTAACTAACACATGAAACAACTAAAACACAAAAAACTAAAGAATTAAAACAACTAAAACACAAAACAAATAAAACAACTAAATTAAAAAACAACTAAATTAACTAAAACATCAAAAAAACTAAATTAACAAACAAATGAAGAAACTAAAATGATTGTCCTCACCGGGGCTTGACGAGAGGAGAGCGACGCGGAGGGGAGAGGCGACGGGGAGAGCGGCGACGACAACGGGGAGAGCGACGCGAAGGAGAGAAGAAATGATGGCGAGGGCGACGGCTTCGAGTCGGCGTGTCGGCCAGAGGGCGGCGAGGGCGTCAACGGCGAGCTCAGGCAGCCTGGCAGCGTTGATGTGCTTGGCATCGTCGGGGCAACTGCAGGTAAACTCTACAAAATTTCTTAACTCCCGCGTATATACTCAGACCTTTAGTCCTGGTTGGTGGCTGCAACCTGGACTAAAGGTCTGCATTAGTCCCGGTTGCAGCCTTCAACCGGGACTACAAGGCCAATTTCGGGAACTAGAGGCCTTTGGTCCCGGTTGGTGGCTGTGTAGGAGATATGCCCTAGAGGCAATAAGAAATGTTATTGATTATCTCCTTGTTCATAATTAGGTTTATGTTCCATGCTATAACTGCTATGGTTCTCGAGTCTACAATAACCACGAGGCTTGAAGGAAGTCTCATATGCACATGTGGAATAATAAACGGTAAATTGTATTCCTAGTCTGACCTCTAAGACTGTCTCAAGTATTGTATGATGATCCTGTTTTCCTGATCATGGGCATGGCTATGCCAGCAATTTTGAGGGCACAATGTTAGAAGAACAATTGTGTTGAATCGACCCAAATTGATGTTATACTATGAGATACATTCGTCATAAGTTAATGGTTAATAACATAGAGAAGTTAATGTTTGCATAATTCCTTAGACCATGAGAGTATCGAGTTTCTTCATGCTTGCTTCATGAACTTTGGGGTTTGTTAAACGTCATCCGTAAATGGGTGCCTATTACGGCGGCTTACGGGTTCATGGAAAAGTATGTAAAGTAACTTGATAATTCAAGATTGGGATTTGCTCCTCCGTCGATGGAGAGATATCTCTGGGCCCTCTCGGTGTTACGGTATCCATCATCGTCTGGCTAGACACTTTGTGATTTGATCACGGGGATGCCGGAACACGGGAACGAGAAAAGAGAACAATACCGGCAACGAGGTAACTGGCATAGTGGACAAGTTTTTGATCCACGAGGATGCCAACATGTCTCACCTCGGGTAATTGTAACATATCGCGAAGCAACAGGAATAGCTCACGGCAACTGAAGGTTCACTCGAATATTCATTCGTGTGGGTATAGGGGTCAATATGGGTGTCCACGGCTCCGATGTTGATCATTGATCGGAAGGGGTTCCGGGTCATGTCTATGCTTCACCGAACCTATAGGTTCACACGCTTAAGGTTCATCTATCTGTTGAATACTAGACACGGAGTCTGAGAGAAAATCACCGAAAAGTTTCGGACACCGGAAAAGTTTCGGACATCAGAAAAGTTCCACAGACAGAACACCGGAACGCTTTTGGTAAAACTAAAAAGTAGTTTCAGGGGATACCATTAAGTCAAATTGGTTTCGGCACATGCCTGATAATTCTTGGAGGGTGCCAGAATCATTCTGGAAACTTCTGGGAATTTTCCAAAAGAAAAACCGGAAATTTTCCGGAGCTGTCGGAACTGCTTCAGATGCTTTTCGCGGATGAAAATCACTATTCCGGAATTGTTCCGGATCGCATTAAAATTATTTTAGTGGGGTACTAGAATTGTTCTAAGACCACATAAATATTTTCAGTTCGATCGGACGCTGAAAAATGTCATCGTGAATAGTGAAAGTGCTTTTTGGATTTATGGAAAAGCACCTTTTTGGATATTTCCAGAAAGGCTTGTAGAAGGGATTGGGGAGCAAGGTAGCTCCTCATGAGGGGGCCCCAAGGGTTGGCCGGCCAAGGGTGGAGCTCCACATTGCACCCCTTTTCCTTCTTATGATTTTTTATGTGTGACATAA
The DNA here is from genome assembly GCA_022496015.1 of Hordeum marinum. Classification (NCBI taxonomy): domain Eukaryota; kingdom Viridiplantae; phylum Streptophyta; class Magnoliopsida; order Poales; family Poaceae; genus Hordeum; species Hordeum marinum. The sequence goes on along the minus strand of CM039673.1, from coordinate 466,082,080 downwards.
AGTGGGGGTAGTTTGGTATTTTCAAGTCCCACCCTACCCCTTGGTTTTCCTATAAATAGAGGAGATGTTGGCTGCCATCTCTTCATCCTTGAACTCTCATACACATGCCATGCATTATCTGGCTTCTTCTCTCCCTCCCATGAAAAGAGTTTCGTAGAGCCGAAAGGCTGTCTGGGTTCCGGTGGGAACTAGTTCTGGACGGCGAAGCCCTGCCGGATAGATGACACCGTATGTGTGCAACTCTGTAGAGGGATCGTAGTTTCGGTCTTAGTTCAAGAGTGCCTCCCGAAGGGCTGTCCATGTGACCGAGTTTTGGAGGTCCTCCCAAAGGGCTGTCCGAGTGACAGTCCAAGTTTCGGAGGTCCTCCCGAAGGGCTATCCGCGACACCATTCGGGGGACTGTCCGACCGCCTCCCAGAGGGTTGTCCGTGGGGCAGATGAGGGTATACGTCCTCGCGGTTGGGAGGTTGTAAAATCCTAGCTGCGAGGATCTGCACCGCCGTTCGTCATCGACTCTACTTCCGCTGCGCTATGAGTCGGTAACGAAAATGATCAAACCTTGTATGCAGTCTCCATAGTGGTTCTGGACTAGTGCGTAGGTCGGAATTTTTTGTTTTCTGCTAAGTTACCCTAACAGGCTGCACCCGGGACTAAAGGGGTGCCTCTAGTCCTAGTTGCTGCCACCAACCGGTACGAAAGGCCTGGCGTGCCGGTGTCGAAAGTTTAGTCCCACCTCGCTAGTCGAGGGGCGATCGCACTGGTTTATAAGCCCCGCTGCGCATGACTTGTCGAGCTCCCCTCCAAAGCAGGTATGTATATGCCTAAACTCTGCCTCTGCCGAGTTGGGCCTGCTGGGCCCACGGGCCTGCGTCCTGGCCCATATTTAGATGAGTTTCTAGTCGTATGCAGGCCGTGGTTGCCTAGTAGGCGGCATTTTTTATATTATTTTTGTTTGCTATTTAAGCTTTTTAGTCCCGGTGGCGCAGTGGTGTGGTGGAAGTTTAGTCCCACCTCGCTAAGCGAAGGTTGTCCGAACCTGTTTATAAGCCCCGCCGAGGCTGCTACATTGAGCTCCTCTCAAATTGAAAATAGATGTCCTTATACAGGAAATTTGACCTAAATTTCAAATGCTAGTTAGGCGCCCTAACTAGCACTTTAAATTTAGGTTGAATTTTCTCTATAAGCGCATCTATTTTCACTTTTGCCATTTTTATGTTATTTTTTGCGTATTAAAAGTTCTTAACAAAAAAAATACTCTATGAATATTCTTTTTTCTATTAAATCTTTTAACAAAAAAAACTTTGAAAATTTTAGTTGCATAAATTATATATAATATCAATTTCAGTTATATAACTTTTATCGGACAAAAACACGTCTGTTACAAAAGGATTTCAATTTTTAAATATATTTGAACTCAAGAATTTTTCTACATTCAATACGCACCATTCGAAGCCACATAATCCCTTTTCAACCCTTTTCCGACTTCATTTGCTATTTTTCATGCATTTCATCATTTTTTAGCCAAAATGACCCTAAATTGAAAAGCAGTACAAATGAACTCTCAAATGGTTGAAACTTGGCATGGTATCATCATTTCACCCACATAACATATGCTAAAAAGTTGAGAGGGTTACGACAAAAACTAGATGCACTTCGTGTACAAAATGGACAACCTCTTTTGAAGTATGAGGGCTTCGGACGAAAACACGTTTGTTACAAAAGGATTTCAATTTTTTAAACATATTTGAACTCAACTTTTTTTCTGCATTCACTATGCACCATTCGAAGCCACATAATCCCTTTTCAACCATTTTCTTACTTAATTTGCTATTTTCATGCATGTCATCATTTATATTAAGCTAAAATGACCCTAAATTGAAAAGCATGACAAATGAACTCTGAAATGGTTAAAACTTGGCATGGTACCATCATTTCACCCACATAGCATGTGCTAACAAGTTGAGAGGGTTACGACAAAAAATGGATGCACTTCGTGTACAAAATGGACAATCTCTTTCGAAGTATCAGGGTTTCGGATGAAAACACATCTCTTACAAAAGGATTTCAAAATTTTAAACATATTTGAACTCAAGAATTTTTCTGCATTGAATATGCACCATTCAAAGCCACGTCATCCCTTTTCAACCCTTTTCAGACTTCATTTGCTATTTTTCATGCATTTCATCATTTATTCTAAGCTAAAATGACCCTAAATTGAAAAGCACTACAAAAAAACTGTGAAATGGTTGAAAATTGGCATGGTACCATTATTTCACCCACATAGCATGTGCTACAATGTTGAGAGGGTTACGCCAAAAACCGGGTGCACTTCGTGTACAAAATGGACAATCTCTTTTGAAGTATCAGGGTTTCGGACGAATACACGTCTATTACAAAAGGCATTTCATTTCTTAACATGTAACTGTAGTGATATTCTATATCAAATCCATCATCTGAATAGTTGTGGAGATAAAGTCTTCACTTTTACTTCGCGTGTATCCCTTTCTTATTGCGCCGTAACCATAGATAATCTTCACCTTTCAACAGGGTGCTTGGGTCAGCCTTCACTTTGAAGGGAGGAATTTCATGAAACTTTTCATAATCTACACAACTGTCTGCCTTGCCTTCTACTCCCACAATGTCTCTTTACCTTGAAAGAACTATGTGGCGCTTTGGCTCATCGTATGATGTATTCGCTTCCTTATCTTTTCTTTTTCTCGGTTTGGTAGACATGTCCTTCGCATAAAAAACCTGCACCTATCATTAGCTAGGACGAATGGTTCGTGTGTGTACCCAAGATTGTTTAGATCCACTGTTGTCATTTCGTATTGCGGGTCTACCTATACCCCGCCTCCTGGCAGATTGACCCATTTGCACCGAAACAAAGGGACCTTGAAATCATGTCCATAGTCAAGTTCCCATATGTCCACTATGTAACCATAATATGTGTCCTTTCCCCTCTTGGAATTTCTCGTTCACATAACTCCTAGATAAAAACATATATGTCACGTTGGTCGGCATAATTTTCATAAACACTAAATGAAACAAATAGTTATAAAAGATAATATACCACATCCGAATCATAGACAGGACGAGGGCCGACGGGGGAGGATACCAAAACCATGGCACTATATAATAACAAACAATAATAAAAGTAAGAAAATTGTACAAGCATCTATCTAAATCATACAAGTAAGAATTTTGATCTTTTCCAAAGAAGATAAGAACAAGAGGCTCACCACGGTGGTGCCGGCGACGAGATCGGCACGGGCGATCAACGAAGGTGAGGACACGGGCAGTACAAGACAAACCGGCAAACCTAGACAAATCTGGATGAAAATGGAGCTTGAAGGTCGAGCGTGGAGAGGAGAAAGCTTAAGTGTGGCTCGGGCATTTCATCAAACACCTCATGTGCATAGGAGGTGAGAGCTAGAGCAACACACACCTACATGTCGGGGTCCAAAAAACAGTGTGAGTGGGAACGGGCGGGGTATGGTTATATGTAGGCTTATATCTTTAGTCCTGGTTGGTGGCCAGAACCGGGACAGAAGACACACTTATGGTCCTGGTTCCAGCTACCAACCGGGACTAAAGGTGCTGGTCAAGGAGGGAGCCCATTGGTCCCGGTTCTTGTCTGGAACCAGGACCAAAATTGTCAGAAAAAACGGGATCAATGACCTCCGAGGCCGTGCCGGCGCCCTGGCCTCACGAACCGGGACTGATGGCCCCTTTAGTCCCGGTTCGTAAATGAACCGGGATTATTGCCCTTATCATAGCCTCAACCAAAGCCCTGTTTTGTACTAGTGTGTGGAACCAGTAGGAGCTCTTGGTCAACTTAAAAAAGAAATAGGAGCTCTTGGTACTGCGGGCTAGACAATGATTTGTGCAGGTCGACGCCTCCTAGGAAGCCATTTTTTCCTTTGCTTCCCTTCTGGATTGATACCCAGTGCCCAGGTTCAATTAAGCTCCTCGTTTCCGGCACTTGTAATTGGAATATATTAATTACATGCTCATATGAGTGTTTTTTATTGATCAATTCTTCTCAGTGTTCTTTATTGGTCAATTCCCCCCTCCTAAAATCCTTCTGCAAGCTTCTATCTATGATGCATCCTTTTATACCCAATTGATTTAGTTTTATGGGTTTGTGCTCTTGTTAATTTCTTAACTATGGTTATGGTGTGGTGATGTAGAGCTATTTGGGAGAGTTCATGGGAAAATATGCTAGAGAGAGATCTGATGCAGCAAGAGACTCCTTTCTGTCGGACTTGCTTTAGATCCTAAGAAGACTGCAAACAAAGGGGTTGAAAAAAGACAAATCCCATGAGAAATCAAAGGACGGCAAGAGAATGTTGGATTCACGGAGATCTAAGTGTTGGGGAACGTTGCATGGGAAACAAAAAAAATCCTACACACACGCTAGATCTATCCATGGTGATGAGCATCTACGAGAGGGAGAGAGGATCTACATACCCTTGTAGATTGCTAAGCGAGAAGTGTTAAGAAACGCGGTTGATGTAGTCGAACGTCTTCGCAATCCAAAAAGCCCAGCGTCCCACGATCCAATCAAGATCCGTCTCGATTTAGCACCAAACGGATGGCACCTCCACGTTCAGCACACGTACAGCTCGATGACGATCTCCTCATTGTTGATCCAGCAAGAGGGAGCGGAGAGGTAGATGAGTTCTCCAGCAGCGTGACGGCGTGGCAGCGATGGTGGTGGAACTATTCCAGCAGGGCTTTGCCTAAGCACTGCTGAAACAATTTAGAGGAGGAACTACGATCTAGAGGAAGATGGGGCACGTGGCTGAGTTCCGTGTCTCAAAACCCTCAAAATATTTAGTATATATAGGAGGAGGGAGGGAGGAGGCCTACTCCATAGGGCTGGCTCCTTTGCCTCGGCCGCAAGGAGGAGAGGAGGAGTCCTCCTCCAATCCTAGTAGGATTAGGACTCCTCTTTCCCACTTGGAAACTCTTTCCACCTTGGGTATTTTCCACCCTAGACACATGGGCCTTTAGTGGGGCTTTGGCCAGCCCACTAGGGGATGGTTTACCTCTTACCACATCCCATGTGACCCCTTGGGTCGAGACACCCCTCCCGATGGTCCCTCGGTACCCTCCTGACACTCCCGGTACACTACCGATTAGCCCGAAACTTTTCCGGTGACCAAAACAGGACGTCTGATATATCAATCTTTACCTCCAGACCATTCTGTAGCTCCTCGTGATGTCAGGAATCTCATCCGGGACTCTGAACAACCTTCGGTCAACACCATACATAACTCTATAGTACCGAAACGTCACCGAACCTTAAGTGTGCAGACCCTGCGGGTTCGAGAACTATGTAGACATGACCGAGTACTTCTACAGTCAATAACCAATAGCAGGAACTGGATGCCCATATTGGTTCCTATATATTCTATGAAGATCTTTTTCAGTTGAACCTCTATGTCAAGGATTCAGTTAATCCCGTATGTTGTTACCTTTGTTCTTCGGTATGTTACTTGCCCAAGATTTGATCGTTGGTATCTCTATACCTAGTTCAGTCTCGTTACCGGCACGTCTCTTTACTCGTTTTGTAATACAAGATCCTGTGGCTAACACTTTAGTCACATTGCTTGCAAGGCTTGTTGTGATGTTGTATTACCGAGTGGGCCCTGAGATACCTCTCCGTCACAAGGAGTAACGAATCCTAGCCTTGATCCATACCCGCTCAACATACACTCTTGAAGTTACCTATAGAACACCTTTATAGTCAGCCAGTTACGTTGCGACGTTTGATACACACAAGGCACTCCTCAAGTGTCAGTGAGTTGTACGCTCTCATGGTCATAGGAACAGATACTTGACATGCAGAAAACTATAGCAACAAACTGACATTATCATATGATATGTTTATAGTTTTTGTCTTGTCCATCACATCATTCTCCCAATGATGTGATCCCGTTATGAAATGACATCTCATGTCAATGGCCAGGAAACCTTGACCATCTTTTATCAGCGAGCTAATCTACTAGAGGCATACTAGGGACAGAGTGTTTTATATCTATCCACAAATGCAATGTGTTTCCAGTCAATACAATTATAGCATGGATAATAAACGATCATCATGAACAAGGAAATAGAATAATAACCAATTATTATTGCCTCTAGGGCATATTTCCAACACTAAGGATCTCAAGGTAGTTGTTAGTATGATGATATTTTTATGGTGCCCTGGTGTGCGCTGCTTGGCATCGGAGATCGACTAGGGATATCTTTATCATGGAGATCGATGGCTACACAATACGACTGTGCTTGGCATGACTTGGCTAGGTAGAAGATTGCGCCCGATGATAAGGGCGTCATCCCACCTCCTCTCCACGCTACACATAAAAACATGTCAGCTATATGCCTCAAAATAATCGAGAGCTTTGAGCATATCCGCACCTCCTCTCCACACTACACACACAAACATGTCAGCTATATGCCTCAAAATAATCAAGAGCTTTGAGCATATCCGCACCTCTCATCCGGATCCAAGTACCCAGGATGTCAGACCGGCAATGGGCGTGCTAGCTTAGTGTTAAGGCGCGATGGAAGAAGTTATTGGGTAGACAAGGAGGAGGGCCATATCGTGGCGAGGAGACGTGGGGCAGGGCGATGCCGTGGAGGGGAGGGGAGCCGCTAGAGAGAGGGAGGCGTGTGCTTAGCCATGGCATGGAGGGAGGATGCCTGGGAGAGATGACGGCAATGATGCGTGGTGGGAGATGAGATCTGTCGACACCCGTTGGCTAGCGGGGAGAGCGGGGGACGACTGTGCAATGAGTGAGTGAGAGGAATGAATGGTTTTCCTTCAAGGAAAGGAGAAAGGTGCAGCTGCTACGTGGTGACATAAATGCCACATAGCCTAGCAAGTCTTCTGTAGTAAAAAAATCATCCAAGTGATCCATTGTTATGAGCTATCATTTCTAGCTCGTTAAAACCGGGATGCGACTCACATTGTACCATACAAATGAACCTAAAGAGAACATTTCTCACATTCTATTTAAATATTTTAAACCCATCAAATTGATCTAAGTTTGCAACAAATAATTAGTTAGGCCATTGCTCTCTATGTACACAACTTTCAATTATGTCTTTTATCATCTTAAAACATCAAAAGTGAAGTGTATTTCAATTACTTTTTGATTGTTATGGGCGATCATTTCTACACATGCCAAATTTGACATACATTATGTCGATATAAGCAACCAACAAAAAAATTATTCATGGCCCGTGTCAATGCACGGGCAGTCTACTAGTAGTAAATAGTTTTACAGATCAAGTTGAACTTGCAAACCAAGCGACTAACATTACTCGAGCTAATAATAATAATCTTCAACTTGCCCTGTGCTAATTAGATGTCAGTCGTCCCCATTAGATGTGGCCCCTGCCAACCTCGAATTCATCCCTCAAAAGATACCTACGAGAAGAGCATCCTTCGCTATGAGATATCTTGGACTTTCTCTGTCAATTTGGCAATTGAGAAAAGTTGACTTTTAGTTTCTAGAAGACAAGGTGGCTAACAAACTGGTCCCCTGGAAAGGAAACAACATAACCACTGTTGGTCTCACCACCTTGGTCAAGTTCGTGCTCTCCTCATTGCTACAGTATACTTCATTACATCGCTCATTATTCCATCGAGCACTCTCCACAACACCAACTAGCTCTAGGGTGCCTTTCTTTGGTCAGGTTCTAACAAGACCACAGGGAAAAAATGCAAAGTTAATTAGGACCTTGTATGACGCCCATACGATCATGCAAGCCTCGGCATGCTCAACACAACCAAATTTCTGCGCTCCCTCCGTCTGCGTTGGTTATGATTTGAATGGATGGATCCATCCAAGATGTGGGTTGGCATGGGCAACCCTTGCGATGAACGTGACCGTGATTTCTTCTATGCCTCCACTACTATCACTGTTGGGAACGGGGCCAAGACCCCTTTTGGGAGGCGCCTTGGGTGCATGGCAGGAAGCCTATTGATATTGTGCCTCTCATCCATGAGGCTTCCAAAAGAAAAAACTGGAAGGTGAGAGATTCTCTCAACAAATGAGCCTGGATTAACAAAATCAAGATGACTGCCAACTTCTCTATGACACACATTCGTCAATTTGCTGAACTCTGGCTTTTAATATCGGATTTCCTACTGGAGGAGCACGCGGAGGATGAGATTACTTGGAAGCATGACACAGATGATCACTACTCGACGGTGATGGCTTACTCTGCGTAATTTCTAGAAATGTTCCACACTCCTATGGATCACACGGTTTTAAAGGCTTGGGCACGGCCCAAGGTGAAATTCTTCGCTTGGCTCGCCATACAAGACCGAATCTGGACAACTAATGGGTGGGCCCGCCGTGGATGGCCAAACTGTCATCTCTGCCCCATATGCAAAAGAGAACAAGAATCTGGGATACACCTTTTCGTCAAATGTCGATTCACCCATCGTCTATGGAATTAGGTCAATGAGTGGCTACATTTAGAAGACCTTGACACATCTATTTGGCACCTCGAGGGCTCCATTAAGGAATGGTGGGTCAATAGATCAAGCAAGAGCACACTCAACCGGAAAGCCATGGCATCTCTCACCATGCTAATGGGATGGACCATGTGGAACGAACGGAACACTAGGTCTTTCGACAAAAGAGTATGCCTCCAACAATTTTGCTCAACAACATCAAGAATGAAGCCATCCTTTGGGTAAACGCCGGGGCTAAGAAATTGGGCAACATCATACTGAGAGAGTAACACTCTTTCATTTTCAGTTGCAAGGTGTAATTCAAACTCTATTTTCTCTTAATTAATATATGAAGCAAATATTTTGCCTCGGTTTCAAGAAAAAAAGCACAAGTGGAAACACCGTGACCACCACTCGACCAGGAGGTCAGAATTTTAATGAGAGAGTTACAGTCCCACCTGCATGTACCAAGCTGTGGCAAAAAGAAAGAGAGGCAAAGTTAGTCAATTTTCTCTTACAGTATTCACAGAATCAGAGGTGATCAGATGAAGGAACTGAAACTGTTCCAACGAATAAACTTCAGTGAACTGGAATTTTAGTACTATATTTGAGTTTTGCTTCGGTACACCCCCTCTAGAAAAGTTTACAGATTTCGATACTCCCGATGTATGACATATCATACATCATGTATGAAAGTATCAAATCTAGTAAAAAAAATAACACATCTTCAGGTCAAGACAACATATTTTACAGGAAAGATACCGAGGATAATAGCTTAGAAAACATGCATTCAAGCATCAAAATAATTGACTAAATCATAAATTGGTTACTCCAGGAAAAAATCCTGGTAAAACAGACCTTCTCAAGTTACTTTGAACATCTCTGGCTCCTGCATTTCCCTGTGAGTGGTGTGCTTCAAAGATTGAGCCTGCATGTTGAATAAGAGTTGAGTGAAAATTGATGACCCTATCAATCAACACAAAGTTTAGCATGTGGCGAATATCCAAAAGTAACCATTTCCACAACAGTATCAAATCATTTTATAAAATTTACATATCAAAATATCATGCATCTTACATATAAAGTTGCATCAGCTAGTGCTTTTGTTTGATGCAGAATATCCATAAGTAAAATAAGGCAAATTAACAAGAGAAGCTCCGTGTAAAAAAATAAGTAAGTAGGTTTGATGTTTCCTTCGTTGCAGGAATCTTCAAATGGGTGCTCTTGTCGGACAACTCGGCGGCATATACCAGCTTTCACAGATCCATCTGGAGATTTAAAAGTTTTAGCCACCATGAATATACAACTGGAAGAGAAAAAAGAGAAGTACACAAACAAATTGGAAATATAATAGTACAAACAGCTTGTAATTGTAAGAAGAAATTAACAACAGGTAAGGCATGGGAAAAAAAGTTTACCAACAATATCCATCAGCCAGGTTGATAATGATGCCTTACATGGTTCTCCTCACACTAAAAAAGGATGTTCACTTATAATTACAAAATTGTAGTGACAAATCATTTACTATAGTATGGTTGCGAGTGAGATAATACGATATTATCGAGCATCATACCTAAAGAAGTTCCCTCACATTGACTTGAAGATGGCAGGCTGGATAAAACAAAGAGCATACATTATCTTGATGCTAAAAACCAGAGACAGCAAACCAGACAATGCTTTAATTTTAGGTACCTCCTCTTCTGTAGGTTTTTTTTAGAAAAGGAGGATATACCTCCGGCCTCTGCGCCTCTGCATCAGCACGATGCATGCAGCCATTTTATTAATTATTCACAAAGACCTTACAAAGTAATACATCAGTAAGCCTGAAGCGACCAGCTAGGCAACACCTGTCGCTACTCCTATCCCCTTGATGAAGGGGTGCCGAATGTCCAAGCCGAATACCAAACAGACATCGCACCAAAGCCTAACATCTAAAGCCAGATGCCCTAGCACAGCCACATACCGTGATTGGGCACACACCGGTCCGGCGTACTCTGAGAGGCCGCCGCTGCCATCTTCCAGATCTATCTTCAGAGCAAGTACTCACACATCTACCTTGCCAGGCCTCCGTTGACGCCGCCACGATGCCAAACAACGCCACCTCCCTGCGCGCGTCCAGTCACACATCTGTCGCCGAGACCCGCCATCATTGATGCGGTAAGTGCCACACTGCACCACCTCATAGCCCCTCCAGTCAGCACCTGCTCCAAAACAATGCCCTCAGGAGAGAGAACGTCACCAAAGAATTCGTCATTGTCCGATCCGGGAGACCCAGATCTAGGGTTTCCTCCGGAGCAGCCCGAGCGATGTGACGCAGACCACAACGACGATGCCTTGACAAGGAAACGACGTCAAAGATGCCGCCATCGTCCACCAAGACCGAAGTCGGCGCGATTTTCATCGGCGGTTGTACCACCCCGACCCGTAGCTGATTGGAACCGGTCGGTGTTACGCCGAGAAGACGTAAGGAACCGCCGGACCTCCGAGGATCTCCAGTGAGCCGTCATCACAGCTCAAGTTTAGTCCCCGGCCACCTTTGCCGCCGGCCACCACCGCCCAAAGGACGGCACCAGCCGCCGGACCATGCCGTGCGCAGCCGTCGCCGCCCATTGCCAGCAGACGGCGGATCTAGGCTAGGCACCGCTGCCGCGAACAAAAGACACGCGCCACCTGTAGAGATTCACCGCGTAGCCCGCCACCAGAAGGATCTGCCAGGGGTCGAGATGCGCCGCCGCGAGACTCCTAATCGCGACGCCCTGGCCCGTCAACTCCGGCCCGCACCGGATCCAACGCGCAAGGGGGCAGAGATCCTTGCCGCCGCCGGCGCTGGCTGGGCTTCGCCCGGTTACGCCCTCTGGCGGCGGCAGGGGAGGAGGGGGGGGGAGGGGGAGGGGTGGCGCTCGGCGTCGGCTAGGTTCCTCCCCGTCGCCTGCGGGGGCGACGCGGGAGGTCAACCAGATGTGAACTTATGATCCCTCCTCTTCTGAAGGTAGAATCTGGCAAGATCAGAAGCTGGAATTCGTCCTCTTTCCTTGATGTGATGCCTCCGGTGAGAACTATGGCGGCGGCGATGACTAGATTGATCAATCAAGCACTTTTTGAAATGGAGCAAGGCGTGATGAGATGGCTAGATTGATCAGATTCAGAACATGAGTGAGGATTCAAAATAGAAGGAACCTACCAGGATCCTATGGGGATAATATTGTGTGACCTGTCTCGGCGGTTGGGCAACCACAGCAGGTCATTGAACTCGGGAGCCTTTGCGATCAAATCCTTGACAATCTCCGTAGCCTGGTACCTCACATGATACCAGCTGAGGGAGGCCCTGTATTACATTACAGCAAGAGGTGTTCAAAACTTGAAAAACAAATATGATGCTATACTGGAAATGCAGAATCATGTCAACTGATATAGAGGTAGATATGGATCAATCACCGGAGCTGCTTGCTGCATAGGATACCAAAAACATCGTGTTGAGTCTCACGGCGTCGAGGTGAGAGTTGGGGTGCTTCCTGAGGCTGCCAATACAATGCTCCACCAGCAAAACTCCACACGGGGTGCCGGTGGCCATGCAGTTAAGGACTTTGAGCGTGTGGAGGAAGTTGAGGAAGAGATTGCCCACGTCCCCAAGCATTTCGACGGACGGTGTGAAGCGGTAAACATAGTTGATGGCGTCGTCCCACTGGCCCAGGAAAACGAGGTGCTTCAGGTGCGGAATGCTGAAGAACACGTTCGTCTCCTGGACAAACCTTAATGGGCGTACGTAGGTGCAAAGGGTTGATCAGAATCACGCAGAAATGTGTAAGTAGCAAGCAAGAAAATGTGGAGATTAATTTAGGCGTGGTCTTCCTACGCTTTGAAGGTGTAGTGAAAGCCGTGGCGCTGGAGGAAGGCAAGAAGGCGGCGGTGGCGGAGCAGCGACACACAGGGGTACTCCGGTGATCGCCGCAATCGCTTTTGCTTGGCCGAGCTGGAGACCTCCACCACATGAAGGTCACAAGATGCCGATGACTGTCGCTTGTGTTTTCGGATTGCTGAGGCAGGGGGGTTGGCCAATTGGGAGTCAGGTTCCTCAATCTCGTTTCTTCACAAGTGGTATGTTGGAGTAAAAATCAACAAATGTACAATTACCTTCATCGCACGTATCTTCAAAAGGATGTCCATCTTGGACAACCCGGCAAAGACGAGCTTTTACAGAATCATCTGGATATTAAAAGAAGTTTTAGCCACTATTAGTGCACAATTAGTAGAAGAGAAGAAAGAGCACTCTACAAATAGTCTGTAAGTGAAAGTAGGAAGTTGACAACAAGAAATTTATCGAGAATATCCGCCAGTAAGGCTGATCCCTTGCACGATAACCCTGACACTGAGAAACTTGCTTGTAAATACGAATCATGTTGATTAAACATCCAGTTTATGAAGGATGCTTGCAAGGAAGATCATAAGATTCTATCGTACAATATACCTAAAGAACTCCCTTTTCAAAAAAAAATTACCTAAAGAACTCCCCTCAAATTGACTTGAAGATAGCAGCAGGCTGGACAAAGCAAAGCGCATTGCATGGGTGTATGGATGCCTGAGAAACCAGAGTCATGAGAACCAGAGAGTTCTTAGTAACCTCTTCTTCTGGATGTAGAATTTGGCTACATCGGAAGCCGGAATTTGTCCTCCTTCCTTCCTGTGACGCCTCCGATGAGAACTAGAGATTATAGACGCAAGGTGCGATAAGTCAGAACAGTGACCGGCAAAACTGAAAACCAATCGCATACCTGCTTGGATTCTGATTAAAGTACTACTGCACTAGGAAGAGGAGCATATATACCTGGTGCAGGATCGGATGGGGAGAATGTTGTGTGGCTTATCTCGGCTGTTGGGCAACCGCAGCAGGTCGCTGAACTCGGGAGTATTGGCGATCAAATCCTTGGCAATCTCCGCAGCCCTGTTCCTCACGAGTTGTCAGTCCATGGCGGCCCTGTATCAGAGGAAGAGATGTTCAAAACCCGGAGGTTTATTTATGCTACCCGTACTGGCATGATGGCAGAATCCCTCGGAATGTTAGACTTTATAGTATAGCCCAACTATGTAATCCATACCTTATTGGTATAGGACTAATATTGTATCATTGTATATTATTATATATATGTGAGATAGGCCATCCCATAGAGAGTTGAGCTAGTTCCTTCAAAACCCTACGTCTTACATGGTATCAGCCTAACCTTGGTCCTCACCCGCCGCCGCCGTCGCGCCTAAAACCGTAGGGCCACCGCCGTCGCCATGTCCGCTCCCGCCTCGGGCGCCTCCAGCTCTGGGTCCATCCCCGCGTCACTTGCCGCCCTCCTCAACCTCCCGCTAGCTCTGCCGGTGCCTCAATTCTTCGGCACCACCGCCGTGGTATCCATGTTCTCGGCTCCACTCCCGTCGTCTCCCACGTCTGCGATCTCCGTCGCCATGACGGCGTTCCCGCCCGCGGAGCCACCCGCGGTCTCCTCCGACTCGTCCCCGACACTCGCCATCCTCTCGGCAGCCTCGGGGGCTCCCACTGTCCCGCTCGCGGTCGAGGCCCCTGTTGCCGCTGCGCCGCCCACTGCCCCGGTTGCTGCCGTCGTCGCGCTCACCGGGCCGTTCCACTTTGACAACCTGATCGCCATCCGCCTCGCACCGGACAACTATTTGTTCTGGCGCGCCAAGCCTCTACCGCTTCTCCGCAACCGCTCCCTCCTTGGGTATGTCGATGGCTCCCTGTCGTGTCCTCCGCGGGTTGTCGCCACCATCCACGGCCGGCCATTAATCCGGAACACCATGTGTGGGTGTAGCAGGACCAGACGATCCTCTCTGCCATCCAGGGTTCCCTGGGCGACAGGATCGTCGGCCTCTGCCTCCTCGCTGCCACCTCCATGGATGCCTGGACAACCCTGAAGCATGCTTTTGCCCAAGTCTCCACCTCTCGCTCGATGGCTCTTCGCAGCGAGCTTGACGACATCAAGAAGCTGGACTCCTCCGTCATGACCTACTTCAACAAGATGAAGGTTCTGGCGGACACGCTGACCTCTATTGGTCGGCCTCTTAGCAACGAGGAGTTCGCCGACTTCGTCATCAAGGGTCTTGACGCCGAGTACGACAATCGCACGCAGGCCGTCCACAATGTCAAGCCACCGATGCCCCCTCACGAGGTCTACTCCCGCATCCTCTTCACCGAGCAGCGCATCGAGGCTCGCTGCTCCTCGGCCACCATCGCCATGTAGCCGGCGGCCTACTGGGCCTCTCGCGGCCAACGTCAGCCTGCCCCTCCGTCGGCTAGCAAGGCCGCCCGCCCCCTACATCCAGCTCGGTTAGGGGCCCCAACGCGATACGGATGGATCCTCGTGTATGCCAGCTCTGTGGATGCGAAAAGCACATCGCCTCCCGGTGCCACCGCCGTTTTCAGAAGAGCTTCCTCGGTATCGGTAACGACGGCAAGGGCAACGAGCATCAGTTTGCCATGGTCGACATCGCCCCCCCAACCCCCCCGCCACCTCCCCGGCTACCCATGCCGCGGCAAGGACCTGCGCGTCGAGCAGGGGTACACGACATTCTACCCCGTTGATCCAGCATGGTACATAGACACCGGCGCCACGGACATGACGAATGAGATCAACAAGCTCGCCACCTACCAGCCCTACTACTGGCACTATCAGGTTCACACCGCCAATCGTGTAGATATGCCCATCTTTCACATTGGCCAAGCATCTCTTTTAACTAGTCATCCCTCTAGGCAGCTTCACCTTCGTAATATTTTGCGGGTACCCTCGGTGACTCGTAATCCTTTATCCGTCCCTAAGCTCGCCCTTGATAATAGTGTCCTATGTGAATTTCACCCTTTTGATCATTTTGTTAAGGACCGAGCAACCCGGGACGTCCTGCTTGGTGGCCGCTTGAGCCAAGGCTTGTACCATTTGGAGGATCCATCCGTCCTATGCATCTTCAGCGGTGTTCGTGTGTCGCCGTCCTAGTGGCACTCTCGCCTTGGTCACCCTACCACCCCTATCGTTCGCCACATACTCCACCGCCATGAACTACCATTAGAGTCTAGCAATAAAGGGATGTCAGTGTGTGATGCCTATTAACAAGGGAAAAGTCATCAACTACCATTTCTTTCATCTACTAGAGAAGTAAAGAGTCCTCTTAAAATTGTGTTTTCTGATGTGTGGGGTCCAGCACAAACATCTGTTAATGGTCACAACTACTATGTCAGTTTTGTCGATGCATATAGTCGATTTACATGGCTTAATCTTCTTAAGTGCAAATCTGATGTGTTTGATATCTTCTTTCAGTTTCAATTGCATGTTGAACGTTTGCTCAAGCATAAAATCCTTCCTGTTCAATCGGATTGGGGGGGGGCAAATTTCGCAACCTTAACACTTTCTTTAATAAGCTAGGGATCTCGCATCGCTTATCATGCCCACATACACATCAGCAAAATGGCGTTGTTGAGCGCAAACATCACCATATAGTTAAGACTGGTCTCACACTTCTTGCTCATGCTTATGTTCCTTTTCTCTTTTGGAGTGATGCCTTTGCCACCGCATGTTTTCTTATTAACAGATTACCTGTGCGTGTTCTTAATATGAAAACTCCTATTGAGCTTCTCTTACATGAAACTCCTGACTATACCTTTTTCAAGGTGTTCGGGTGTGCCTGCTGGCCCCACCTTCATCCATATAATAATCGGAAACTTGAGTTTCGGTCCAAAAAATGTGTGTTCTTGGGGTATAGTTCTATACATAAAGGCTACAAGTGCCTTCATGTGCCAACAAATCGTGTCTACATATCTCGTGATGTTGTCTTTGATGAGAATGGTTTCCCCTTTTCCACCTTCCCCAGCCATCCATCACAGCCCCATCTATGCCTTCATCTCCTATTATGCCAGGACAATTTGAAGATGCTGCATATTCACCTGTGTTGTTACCTAATCATGGTGCAGGAACTGGACGTGGTGCTCGCCTGGAACTCCTACCCGATGCACCATCTGCATCGCGTGTGGTGCACGTCGATCGGCTGGTGCATGTGCATGCACCGCCTCCCGCCTTCGACTCTGCCTTAGGAGCCACGCCTGCCCCTGTTGGGAGACGTAGTAGTAAATCAGAAAAATTCCTACATGTTCACCAAGATCTATCTATGGAGAAACCAGCAACGAGTAAGGGAAGAGTGCATCTTCATACCTTTGAAGATCGCTAAGCGGAAGTGTTACAAGAACGCGGTTGGTGAAGTCGTACTTGTAGCGATTCAGATCACGATGGACTCCGATCTTAGCGTCAAACAACAGTGCCTCCGCGTTCAACACACGTGCAGCCCGATGACGTCTCCTATGCCTTGATCCAGCAAGGAGGAAGGAGAGGTTGAGGGAGAGCTCCAGCAGCACGACGGCATGGTGATGGTGGAGCAGCGTGGTCTCCGGTAGGGCTTCGCCAAGCACCGCAAATAACGAGGAAGAGGAGGGGTAGGGCTGCGCCGAGGAAGAGAGAACTCGTGTGTTGGCAGCCCCCAAACCCCCCCCCCCCACTATATATAGGAGGAGGGGAGGAGGGTGCTGCCCCTAGGGTTCCCACCTTAGGGTGGTGCGGCAGCCCTAGATGTCCTTTGGCCGGCGGCAAAGAGGGGAGAGATGGAGGGCGCAACCCTAGTGGGCCTTAGGCCCGTCTAGGTCTAGGGTTTCCCCTCCCTCCCACATTTTCTGCGCCTTGCGCCAGGGTGGAGGGTGCACCAACCCACTCTGGGGCTGGTCCCTTCCACTCTCGGCCCACGCAGCCCTCTGGGGCTGGTGGCCCCACTTGGTGGACCCCCGGAACCGTTCCGGTGGTCCCGGTACGTTACCGGTAATTCCCGAAACACTTCCGATGGCCAAATCCCCACTTCCTATATATGAATATTTACCTCTGGACCATTCCGGAGCTCCTCGTAACGTACAGGATCTCATCCAAGACTCCGAACAACCTTCGATAATCACGTATACCATTTCCCTATAACACTAGTGTCATCGAACCATAAGTGTGTACACCCTACGGGTTCGGGAGACATGTAGACATGACTGAGACACCTCTCCGGTCAATAACCAACAACGGGATCTAGATACCCATGTTGGCTCCCGCATGCTCCATGATGATCTCATCGTATGAACCACGATGTCGGGGATTCAATCAATCTCGTATGCAATTCCCTTTGTCTACCGATATGATACTTGCCTGAGATTTAATCGTCGGTATCCCTATACCTTGTTCAATCTCGTTACCGACAAGTCTCTTTACTCGTTCTGTAACACATCAGCCCGTGGCTAACTTCTTAGTCACTTTGAGCTCATTATGATGATGTCTTAACGAGTGGGACCAGAGATACCTCTCCGTCACACGGAGTGACAAATCCCAGTCTCGATTCGTGCCAACCTAACACACACTTTCGGACATACCCATAGTGCACCTTTATAGCCACCCAGTTACGTTGTGACGTTTGGCACACTCAAATCATTCCTATGGTATCCGGGAGTTGCAGAATCTCATGGTCTAAGGAAATGATACTTGACATTAGAAAATCTTTAGCAGACGAACTACACGATCTTGTGCTATGCTTAGGAATGGGTCTTGTCCATCACATCATTCTCCTAATGATGTGATCCCGTTATCAACGACATCCAATGTCCATGGTCATGAAACCATGACCATCTCTTGATCAACGAGCTAGTCAACTAGAGGCTCACTAGGGACACGTTGTGGTCTATGTATTCACACATGCATTATGGTTTCCGGTTAACACAATTATAGCATGAACAATAGACAATTATCATGAACAAGGAAATACAATAATAACCATTTTATTGTTGCCTCTACGGCATATTTCCAACAGCCCTTGTGCCTGGGCCGGTGCCAGCGACGGCCTCACCCGAGCGGCCCAAGTCGCTGCCTCTACGCTCGGCCTCGCCTTAGTCGCCACCCACATCACCCATGCCGCCCACCTCGCCTGGGTTGGAGGCGCACAACTCAGTACCACACACGACGCCTGGCCGCCCGTCGACCGGCCCACCATCGCCTAGCCTACCGTTACCCAACCTCTCTTTGACGGAGTCCCCTGGGCCGGCCTCGCCTGCTCCAGATGTTTCACCTGCCCCTGTGCTTGTTGCTCCGCGGCGTCCGCACACGCGCAGCCGTAGCGGTATCACTCGTCCCAAGGAGCGCACTGATGGCACATTCACATACTCGGCTGCTTGCCTGGCTCATGTTGTGGAAGATCCAACCGCCAAACCACACAGTTATCAAGCCGCTATGAGTGTCCCACACTGGAGGGCTGCTATGGAAAAAGAGTATCATGTTCTTATGCAGAATGAGACCTGGACACTTGTTCCCCCTCCACCTCACGTCAACATCATTGATTAGAAGTGGGTTTTCAAGGTGAAGAGGCATGATGATGGTTCTATTGGGCGCTACAAAGCGCGTCTTGTGGCTAAGGGCTTTAAACAGTGCCATGGACTGGATTATGAGGATACATTCAGCCTAGTTGTCAAACCTACCACTATTTGGCTTCTTCTATCTCTGGCGGTTTCTCGTGGATGGTCTCTCCGCCAGCTTGGTGTGCAGAATGCTTTTCTTCGTGGGTTGCTTGAAAAAGAGGTTTACATGCGGCAGCCACCTGGATTCATCGATCACACTCAGCCTCATCATATCTGTCACGTGACGAAGGCTCTCTATGGAGTGAAGCAGGCGCCTCATGTCTGGCATGCTCGACTAGCTTCAGCTCTCTCTACTCATGGCTTCGTTCCTTCGACAACCGATACTTCACTGTTCTTGTTTCAGCGCCCGAGTGTGACCATGTATTTGCTTGTGTATGTGGATGACATTATCCTGGTCGACTCCTCTCCGACGATTGTCGATGCTCTTGTGACTACGCTTGGCCAAGACTTTGCAGTTAAGGATTTAGGACAACTTCACTTCTTCCTGGGTATTGAAGTCGCTCTTTAGTCTCGTGGCAGCTTAGCTCTCACCCAGAAGAAGTACTCTCATGATCTCTTGTGCCATGCTTTTATGCTCAAGTGCAAGACATCTCCTACGCACATGTCCTCCACTGACAAGCTTTCGGCTGTTGATGGTGATCTTCTGTCTCCTAAGGATGCGACTGAGTATTGGAGTATTATTGGTGGCCTGCAGTATCTGACGAGCACGCGTCCTGATCTCTCCTTTGCGGTTAACAAGGTGTGATAGTATCTTCATGCGCCTATTGATGTGCACTGGTCTGCCGTGAGGCGCATAGTGTGTTACTTGCGTCTCACTGCCTCCTATGGTTTTCACCTGCGCCCCAGTGCCTCCGGAGTTCTTTCTGCATTCTCAGATGCTGATTGGGCTGGGTGTCCAGATGCCAGGTGATCTACGGGGGGATATGCTGTGTTCTCGGGTCCTAATTTGATCGCTTGGAGTGCACGCAAGCAAGCCACTATTTCCCACATCAGCACTGAAGCCCAGTACAAGGCGGTTGCCAATGCGGCTGTCGAGCTTATATAGATTGAGTCCCTACTTCGAGAGCTGGGAGTTTCCCAGCCACATCCTCCGGTCCTTTGGTGCGATGACATCGGTGCTACGTTTCTATCGTCAAACCCGGTGTTTCATGCACGGACTAAACACATAGAGATTGTCTATCATTTTGTGAGGGAACGTGTTTCATAGAAGCTACTACAAATCAGGTTTATCTCTTCAAAAGGTCAACTTGCAGACATCTTCACCAAGCCTCTACCTTCACGCATGTTTGAGGTCTGTAGGCGCAATCTCAACCTTCTAGACGCTTCAGGAGTGAGTTGAGATTGATGAAGGGTGTTACCGTGTTAGACTTTGTAGTATAGCCCAACTATGTAATCCATACCATATTGGTATAGGAGTAGTATTGTACCATTATACATCATTATATATATGTGAGATAGGCTACCCCATAGAGGGTTGAGCCAGTTACCCCAAAACCTTACGTCTTACACGGAATAATGGAGCACGGTACATGCATGCCATGCATGATGTGTCCTACGAAAAGAAAAGAAAAAAGATCGGTCACCTGAGCTTCTCGTTGCGGTGCAAGGCCGAGAGCAAGCGGGTGTGCCTGACGGTGCCGGGGCTAGTGTTGGGAAGCTTGGTGAGTTCGCGCTCGTAAACCATGGTGATAAAGGTGCCGTGTGGCCTACTGATGGAGATGGAATGGATGGTTCTGTGTAGATTGAGGAAGCTGAAGAGGAGCCTCCCCTCCTCGTCGAGCATCGCGTCGACTGACTTGGGCACGAAGCGGACGACGTAGTTGATGGCGTCACC
This sequence comes from Hordeum marinum, assembly GCA_022496015.1. Classification (NCBI taxonomy): domain Eukaryota; kingdom Viridiplantae; phylum Streptophyta; class Magnoliopsida; order Poales; family Poaceae; genus Hordeum; species Hordeum marinum. The sequence goes on along the minus strand of CM039673.1, from coordinate 466,061,296 downwards.
CCACTAGCCCTGCCTCGCGAGGCGCTGCAGGTGCTCCACGCTGAAGAATACGGTCATCTCCTGCAGCAGCCTAGATCAAGCGCCGCGTGCAAAGGATTGATCAATCTCATCAGGGCGACGCGAAGAAGCCGAGGGGATTTAGTCGTGGTGATAGTGCTGATACGTACGCTTGAAAGGTGGGGTTGAAGCCGTGGCGCGAGAGGAAGGTGAGGATGCGGCGGCGACGGAGCCACGACATGCATGGGTGCTCCATGGAACTCCGCATGGAGGAGGACTTGCACTTGGGCTTGTCGGAGCCGCATTGGGGGGCGGAGAACTTCATCGCGGCGAAGTGCTGATTTGCGGTTTGGGATTGCTGGGGCTGATGACCGTGCTCTCCCCCGGTATAAATCCTGGGGTATGTACCCCGTTCGCCATCCCCTCTCCCATCCCTTCCCCTCCGCTCCCCTTCCCCTTCCACTCCCCTCTCTCGGGTTCATCTCGCTTCGCAAAATAAAGACGCGTTTGGTTACCTGCATCATTTTTTGTTAGTTTGCATACTTGTCCCAATTGGGTCTTGTTGATCATATACAGGCTAAAAACCAACATCTTCATGTTGATTGGTTGTCTGCACCCCCTCTATCCTGAATGTGCTAAAATGAAAGGATTTATGTTTGGTTGCGGACTTGTTTGAGGGGAAACACAAGCCTGGTTGTTTGGTTACATCTAGGACAGTTGTGTAGTAACCTCCTACTTGATGTGGTGAGGTTACCAAAGGCACACACGAACTAGTAAAACTTAAACTAGTAGCAACAGAACAATGTTAGGCACAAATATTAGTCTTAACCACGCAGAACAAGTTTTAAACCAACATAGTACGATAAGTTCTAAACAAAACCGAAGTCTTAAAGCGAGAACAACCAAGGATTGGACCACAGGTGCTCAAGCGGTCACGACAAAGGCATTGTCGTGCTCCTTGCACTTGGTGGTCACCTCCACGCCCTCGTTGTTGAAGACAATCACTTTCGTGGTGTTGGGGGACAACAGCTTGAGCGTCAGCATGTACCCGATCTGGATCTTGTGAACAACGGCGAAGATGGCCCAACCCTGATCAAGGGTGACCCTGCCATTGATCATCCTCAGCGTCACCCTCCATGCGCAGCCGGTGTTCGTCTTCAGCTTGAACTCTATAGGGATGGCGGGGAAGTGCTTTGTGAAGTCTAGAGGCAATTGCAGACACTCCAGCTTAGGAGCAAGGATAACCATGTAGAAATGGTTTGGTCCTGACTCCTGATGGAAGTGGCCATAGTTCCTTCACTTGGGGCGTGGGTGATCCAGCACTTGCACTTCGTCCAATGGAGGCACAACCTCCTTGACGGCCCTTCTCCAATGGTGCCACAACATCCTTTCCCTTGTCTATCTGCATTATGAACAACACGCGGTTCAATGGTCAGCATTCATTCATACTACTTCTATTTCACCACCTCTCCTCTTCCACCTCTCTGTTTCACCACCTCTCCTCTTGCACCTCTGTGTTTCACCACCTCTCCCGCGCCATGAACTCCAACTCCAACCCTAGGGGAAATGGTTGGGGTTAGAGTTAGAGTTCATGGTGAGGGAGAGATGGTGAAACGGAGAGGTGGTGAAGTTCGAGCACACCATGGAACTGTGCTCGAACTTCAGTAGCATCGATGTTGTGATGAAGAAGGTTACACCGGACGAGTTGAAGACACTAGTTCCGGACCCAGCCAAGGGCGCGATGTCAGTGGACATCCCGCGTTGGGCCATGAATCAGGCAGACTCCGGCAATGCTCGATGGGCCAAGTACAATCAGTACAAGGCGCCTCAAGACCAGCATGCCATGGCATACTGGAGTAGTACACTCGGGTCACCAGAGTCTGACAACAACGAGGTGCTATAATCCTCCCCCCCCCCCCCGATGTGTTCAATCCCCTCCCTAACTCTTCAATCGCTTGCTCTAAACGAATATAGCCCGAGTCAAAACAGTGAATGTATAGAGAGGACGAGGTCTTGCCACTATGGACGACGCACTCCGGTGGAGGTCTGTAGACGATCTGGTGGATGCCGCCGCCATCTTGGATCGATTCACGGTAGAGCTCAGGTGGTTGTCGTCATCGTCGCCGTCGCTTGTATTAGTGGGGAAGAGGGAGAGAGCGGTGAGGAGGGGCAGGTAAGGGTAATTTTTAATGATGCATCTGGAAACAACGCGACGTCTCCGGACTGCACCCACGCATGCAACCGCCCATGCCCACATGCCTAGGGTTGCATCGCTCAGGCCTCGTTGAGGAAAAACGGCCGATTTGAGAGTTCCCAGGGATGTAGGCCCAAAGGTGCTTTAATGTTCATGCTATGCAGGCCCAACAGTGAATGTGGGTAACCAAACGGGCTTTAATCTTCCCGCATGGGCCTGGCTGAGGTATATGCGGGCAACCAAACGCGTCCAAAAGGTTCTACCCCTCAGTAGCACCTTACCACAAGAAGAAAGAAAAAAGGAAATAAAAGAACAAATGAAAATGAAGAAACAAAAAAGGCAAAAAAAATGTCTGGGATGGTACTAGAAAAGGAGCCTTCCAGAAACCGAACGAGGGAGTCTATGTTATTCTGGACGGCCCAAATTCAAGTAGCGATCGAGGCGGTGGATCGTCGATGGGTGCTTTTGTTGGGGAACGTCGCATGGGAAACAAAAATTTTCCTACGCACATGCAAACCTATCCATGGTGATGAGCATCTACGAGAGGGAGAGTGGATCTACGTACCCTTGTAGATCGCTAAGCGGGAAGCGTTAAGAAACGCGGTTGGTGTAGTCGAACTTCTTCGCGATCCAAATCGCCGAGCGTCCCGCGATCCAATCACGAACCGTTCCGCGAACCAATCACGAACCGTCCCACGATCTCTTCACGATCCGTCCCACGATCCAATCACGAACGTCTCGTGGCCTTGATCACGATCCTTCCGATCTAGTACCGAACGGACGGCACCTCCGCGTTCAGCACACGTGCAGCTTGATGACGATCTCCACCGTCTTGATCCAGCAAGAGGGGTGGAGAGGAGAGAGAGTTCACCGGCAGCGTGACGGCGCTCCGGTGATGGTGGTGGAGCAATTCCGGCAGGGCTTCGCCTAAGCACTGCGGAACTACGATCTAGAGGACAAACTATGCACCGGTGGAACGGGTAGCACGTGGCCGGAAATTCTGTCCAAAAACCACCCAATCCACTAGTATATATAGGAGGAGAGGAGAGGAGAGGCAGCCAAGGCCTTTGGGTCGTCCGAAATAGGAGGTGGGAGCAATCCTACTTCACCACCAATCCTAGTTGGAGTAGGATTGCCTCCTATTGGCTGATTTTCCACTTTTTGCTTTAGGACTTTCTCTCCTGCGCCATGGGCCTTTGTGGCTGTTTTCCCAGCCCACTAAGGGCTGGTTATTATTATCCCACAGCCCATGGACCGCTTGGGGTCGAAATACCCCTCCCGGAGGTCCCCCGGTACACTACCGGCACTCCCGATACACTACCGATACTCCCGGTACACTACCGATGAGCCCGAAACTTTTCCGGCGACCAAACTGGGACATCCTATATATGAATATTTACCTCCGGACCATTCCGGAGCTCCTCATGACGTCCGGGATCTCATCCGGGACTCCGAACAACCTTCGGTCACCACCATACATAACTCTATACTACCGAAACGTCACCGAACCTTAAGTGTGCAGACCCTGCGGGTTCGAGAACTATGTAGACATGACCGAGACACCTCTACGGCCAATAACCAATGGCGGGACCTGGATGTCCACATTGGTTCCGACATATTCTACGAAGATCTTATCGGTTGAACCTCTATGTCAAGGATTCAGTAAATCCCGTATAACGTTCCCTTTGATCTTCGGCATGTTACTTGCCCGAGATTCGATCGTCGGTATCTCTATACCTAGTTCAATCTCGTTACCGGCAAGTCTCTTTAATCGTTCTGTAATGCAAGATCCCGCAACTAACAATTAGTCACATTGCTTGCAAGGCTTATTGTGATGTTGCATTACTGAGTGGGCCCTGAGATACCTCTCCGTCACACGGAGTAACAAATCCCAGTCTCGATCCATGCCAACTCAACAGACACCATCGGAGATACCTGTAGAGCACCTTTATAGTCACCCAGTTATGTTGCAACGTTTGATACACACAAGGCACTCCTTCGATATCCGTGAGTTGCATGATCTCATGGTCATAGGAACATATACTTTGACATGCAGAAAACAGTAGCAATAAACTGACACGATCATATGCTACGTTTGTAGTTTGGGTCTTGTCCATCACATCAGTCTCCTAATGATGTGATCCCGTTATCAAATGACATCACATGTCAATGGCTAGGAAACCCTGACCATCTTTGATCAACGAGCTAGTTCACTAGAGGCATACTAGGGACATAGTGTTTGTCTATTTATCCACACATGCAATGTGTTTCCGATCACTACAGTTATAGCATGGATAATAAACGATTATCATGAACAAGGAAATATAATAATAAACACTTTATATATTGCCTCTAGGGCATATTTCCAACAATCTCCCACTTGCACTAGAGTCAATAATCTAGTTCACATCACTATGTGATTTACATGGTAATGAATCGAATACCCATATAGTTCTGGTGTTGATCATGTTTAGCCCTTGGAAGAGGTTTAGTCAACGGGTCTGCAACATTCAGATCCGTGTGCACTTTGCAAATATTTATGTCCTTCTCCTCGATGTAGAACCGGATGGAGTTGAAGCGTCGCTTTATGTGTCTGGTCCTCTTGTGAAACCTTGGTTCCTTGGCTAGAGCAATGGCACCAGTGTTGTCACAGAACAGATTTATTGGATTCAGTGCACTAGGCACTGCTCCAAGATCTGTCATGAACTGCTTCATCCAGACACCTTCCTTCGCTGCCTCCAAGGCTGCGATGTACTCCGCTTCGCACGTAGAATCAGCTACCATGCTTTGCTTGGAACTGCACCAGCTTACCGCTCCCCCATTAAGAATAAATACGTATCCGGTTTGCGATTTAGAATCGTCCGGATCAGTGTCAAAGCTTGCATCAACGTAACCCTTTACGACGAGCTCTTCATCACCTCCATAAACGAGAAACATGTCCTTAGTCCTGTTAAGGTACTTAAGGATATTCTTGACCGCTTGCCAGTGCTCCATTCCAGGATCACTTTGAAACCTTCCAGCCATACTTATGGCAAGGCTGACATCGGGTCTTGTGCACAGCATTGCATACATGATAGAGCCTATGGCTGAAGCATAGGGGATGACGCTCATCTTTTCTTTATCTTCTGCAGTCACTGGGCATTGAGTCTTACTCAACTTCACACCTTGCAACACAGGCAAGAACCCCTTCTTGGCCTGTTCCATTTTGAACTTCTTCAAAACTTTATCAAGGTATGTGCTCTGTGAAAGTGCTATTAAGCGTCTCGACCTATCTCTATAGATCTTAATGCCTAATATGAAAGCAGCTTCTCCTGGGTCCTTCATTGAAAAACTCTTATTCAAATATTCCTTCACGCTTTCCAGCATTTCTATATCGTTTCCGATCAGCAATATGTCATCCACATATAACACTAGAAACGCTACAGAGCTCCCACTCACTTTCTTATAAATACAAGCTTCTCCATAAACTTGTATAAACCCAAACGCTTTGATCACCTCATCAAAGCGTTTATTCCAACTCCGAGATGCTTGCACCAGTCCATAAATGGATCGCTGGAGTTTGCAAACTTTGTCAGCATTCTCTGGATCGACAAAACCTTCGGGTTGCATCATATACAACTCTTCCTCAAGGAAACCGTTGAGGAACGCCGTTTTGACGTCCATCTGCCAAATTTCATAGTCAAAATAAGCAGCTATTGCCAACATGATTCTGACAGACTTAAGCATCGGTACGGGTGAGAAAGTCTCATCGTAGTCAACTCCTTGAACTTGTGAAAAACCCTTTGCCACAAGTCGAGCTTTATAGACGGTGACATTACCGTCCGCGTCCGTCTTCTTCTTATAGATCCATTTGTTCTGAATGGCCTTTCGCCCTTCAGGTAGTACTTCCAAAGTCCATACTTTGTTTTCATACATGGATCCCATCTCAGATTGCATGGCCTCTAACCATTTCTCGGAATCCGAGCCCATCACTGCTCCTCCATAGCTCATAGGTTCATTGTTGTCCAACAACATGACCTCTAAGACAGGGTTGCCGTACCACTCGGGAGTAGTACGCGTCCTTGTCGACCTACGAGGTTCAATAGCAGCTTGATCCGGAGCTTCATGATCATCATCATTAACTTCCTCTTCTACCGTTGTAGGTTCCACAGAAACATCTTTCTGTGCTGCGCTACTCTCTGGTTGAAGTAAAGGTTCAATAACCTCATCAAGCTCTATTTTCCTCCCACTCAATTCTTTCGAGAGAAACTCTTTCTCAAGAAATTTTCCGTTCTTAGCGACAAACACTTTGCCCTCGGATCTGAGATAGAAGGTATACCCGACTGTCTCTTTCGGGTATCCTATGAAGACGCACTTTTCCGCTTTGGGTTCCAGCTTTTCAGGCTGAAGCTTTTTGACATAAGCATCACATCCCCAAACTTTAAGAAACGACAACTTCGGCTTTTTGCCAAACCATAGTTCATATGGCGTCGTCTCAACGGATTTTGATGGTGCCCTACTTAAAGTGAATGTAGCTGTCTCTAATGCATAACCCCAAAACGATAGTGGCAAATCGGCAAGAGACATCATAGAACGCACCATATCCAATAAGGTCCGATTACGACGTTCAGACACACCATTACGCTGTGGTGTTCCGGGCGGTGTCAACTGTGAAACAATTCCACACTGTCTTAAGTGATTGCCAAACTCATAACTCAGATATTCACCTCCTCGATCAGATTGAAGAAATTTAATCTTCTTGTTACGATGATTCTCAACTTCACTCTGAAATTGCTTGAACTTTTCAAATGTTTCAGACTTGTGCTTCATCAAGTAAATATACCCATATCTACTCAAGTCATCAGTGAAGGTGAGAAAATAACGATAACCACCACGCGCTTCGACATTCATTGGACCACACACATCAGTATGTATGATTTCCAATAAGTCACTCGCCCGTTCCATTGTTCCAGAGAACGGCGTTTTGGTCATCTTGCCCATAAGGCATGGTTCACATGTGTCAAGTGATTCAAAATCAAGTGACTCCAAAAGTGCATCAGCATGGAGCTTCCTCATGCATTTTACACCAATATGACCTAAACGGTAGTGCCACAAGAAAGTGGTACTATCATTAACTACTCTACATCTTTTGGCATCAATGTTATGAACATGTGTGTCATCACTATCAAGATTCAATATGAATAAACCCCTAACATTGGGTGCATGACCATAAAAGATATTACTCATATAAATAGAACAACCTTTATTCTCTGATATAAATGAGTAACCGTCTCGCAATAAACAAGATCCAAATATAATGGTCATGCTTAACGCAGGCACTAAATAACAATTATTTAGGTTCATCACTAATCCTGATGGTAATCGAAGAGAGAGCGTGCCGACGGCGATCACATCAACCTTGGAACCATTTCCCACGCGCATCGTCACTTCGTCCTTTGCCAGTCTTCGTTTATTCCGTAGTTCCTGTTTTGAGTTGCAAATGTGAGCAACCGAACCAGTATCAAATACCCAGGCACTACTACGAGAACTAGTAAGGTACACATCAATAACATGTATATCATATATACCTTGCTTGTCGTTGGCCGCCTTCTTGCCAGCCAGGTACTTGGGGAAGTTCCGCTTCCAGTGACCAGTTCCTTTGCAATGAAAGCACTCAGTTTCTGGCTTAGGTCCATGCTTAGGATTCTTTGTAGGAGTAGCAACTGCTTTGCCATCCTTCTTGGTTTTACCCTTCTTGCCTTTTCCTTTGCCGTTTTTCTTGAAACTAGTGGTTTTATTGACCATCAACACTTGATGTTCTTTCTGGATTTCAGACTCAGCGACTTTCAGCATCGCAAACAGCTCGGCGACTGACTTGTTCATCCCGTGCATGTTATAGTTCATCACAAAGTTCTTGTAACTAGGTGGCAGCGATTGAAGAACTCTATCAGTGATCGCCTCCGGCGGAAGGGTAATTCCCAACTCCGCTAGACGGTTTGAGTACCCAGACATTCTGAGTATGTGCTCACTAATAGACCCGTTCTCCTCCATCTTGCAAGCATAGAATTTATCGGAGGTCTCATACCTCTCGATCCGGGCATTCTTCTGAAAGATAAACTTCAACTCCTGGAACATCTCATATGCTCCATGACGTTCAAAACGTCTTTGAAGTCCCGGTTCTAAGCCATACAATATTGCACACTGAACTATTGAGTAGTCTCCAGCACGAGCCTCCCAAGCGTTCTTAACGTCTTCGGAGGTCATGTCTTCTGGCTGGTCACCAAGCGGTGCATCAAGGACATATGACTTCTAGGAAGCCGTGAGGATAATCCTCAGATTACGGGCCCAGTCAACAAAGTTACTTCCATCATCTTTCAATTTAGCTTTCTCTAGGAACGCATTAAAATTCAGGGGTGCTACTGCGCGAGCCATTGATCTACAACATAAATATGCAAAGGTTACTTAGACTATTGTTCAAGATAATGAGTTTAGTTAATCAAATTACTAAAGCTCCCACTCAAATTGACATCCCTCAGGTCATCTGAGTGTCACATGATCCAAATTCACCAACTCAAGTCCGATCATCACGTGAGTTAAGGTGGCTTCAATGGTGAACATCATTATGTTGATCATATCTACTATATGACTCATGTTCGACCTTTCGGTCTCTTGTGTTCCGAGCATGTCTGTACATGCTAGGCTCGTCAAGTTTAACCCTAGTGTTCTGCACGTGCAAATCTGGCTTGCACCCGTTGTATGTGAACGTAGAGTCTATCACACCCGATCATCACGTGGTGTCTCGACACGACGAACTTTCGCAACGGTGCACACTCGGGGAGAACACAGTTCATCTTGAAATTTAAGTGAGGGATCACCTTATAATGCTACCGTCATACTAAGCAAAACAAGGTGCATAAAAGGATTAACATCTCATGCAATTCATAAGTGACATGATATGGCTATCAACTTGTGTTTAAGATCTCCATCTTCGAAATACCGGCATGATCTCCATCGTCACCGGCATGACACCATGATCTCCATCATCTTGATCTCCATCAACGTGTCGCCATCGGGGTTGTCACGCCCTGCATGCTTCTACTACTATTGCTACCGTAGCGATAAAGTAAAGCATTACATAGCGCTTAATGATTGACACGCAAGTCATACAATAATTAAAGACCACCCTATGGCTCCTGCCGGTTGCCGTAATCACCTACATGCAAGTCGTGATAATCTATACATCACATGATCATCTCATACATCACATATATCTCATCATGTAATTGGCCATATCATATCACAACATACCCTGCAAAAACAAGTTAGACGTCCTCTAATTGTTGTTGCATGTTTTACATGGCTGCTACGGGTATCTAGAAAGAACGATTCTCACCTACGTATAAACCACAACGGTGATACATAGATTGCTTTTCAACCTTCTCAAGGACCGCCTTTGTTGGATCCGATCCAACTAAAGTGAGAGAAACTGTCACCCGCAAGCCATCTAAGCAACAAGTTGCGTCAAGGGAACCGGTCTCTCATAAGCGTACGAGTAATGTTGGTCCGGGCCGCTTCATCTCACAATCCCACTGAACCAAAATCCAACCAAGGGAGGAAGCAATCTAAGAATCAACGCCCACAAACCTTTTGTGTTCTACTCGAGATCTCATCGAACCATCAACCTAGCTCATGATGCCACTGTTGGGGAACGTCGCATGGGAAACAAAAAAAATCCTATGCACATGCAAACCTATCCATGGTGATGAGCATCTACGAGAGGGAGAGTCGATCTACGTACCCTTGTAGATCGCTAAGCGGGAAGCGTTAAGAAACGCGGTTGGTGTAGTCAAACTTCTTCGCGATCCAAATCGTCGAGCGTCCCGCGATCCAATCACGAACCGTCCCGCGAACCAATCACGAACCGTCCCACAATCTCGTCATGATCTGTCCCACGATCCAATCACGAACGTCTCGTGGCCTTGACCAGGATCCTTCCGATCTAGTACCGAACGGACGGCACCTCCGCGTTCAGCACACGTGCAGCTTGAGGACAATCTCCACCATCTTGATCCAGCAAGAGGGGTGGATAGGAGAGAGAGTTCACCGGCAGCGTGACGGCGCTCCGGTGATGGTGGTGGAGCAATTATGGCAGGGCTTCGCCTAAGCACTGCGGAACTACGATCTAGAGGAGAAACTATGCACCGGTGGAACGGGTAGCACGTGGCCGGAAATTCTGTCCAAAAACCACCCAATCGACTAGTATATATAGGAGGAGAGGAGAGGAGAGGCAGCCAAGGCCTTTGGGTCGGCCGAAATAGGAGGTGGGAGCAATCCTACTTCACCTCCAATCCTAGTTGGAGTAGGATTGCCTCCTATTGGCTGATTTTCCACTTTTTGCTTTAGGACTTTCTCTCCTGCGCCATGGGCCTTTGTGGCTGTTTTCCCAGCCCACTAAGGGCTGGTTATTATTCTCCCACAGTCCATGGACCTCGTGGCGTCGAAATACCCCTCCCGGAGGTCCCCCGGTACACTACCAGCACTCCTGGTACACTACCGATACTCCCGGTACACTACCGATGAGCCCAAAACTTTTCCGGCGACCAAACTGGGACATCCTATATATGAATCTTTACCTCTGGATCATTCCTGAGCTCCTCGTGACGTCCGGGATCTCATCCGGGACTCCGAACAACCTTCGGTCACCACCATACATAACTCTATACTACCGAAATGTCACCGAACCTTAAGTGTGCAGACCCTGCGGGTTCTAGAACTATGTAGACATGACCGAGACACCTCTACGGCCAATAACCAATGGTGGGACCCGGATGTCCACATTGGTTCCTACATATTCTACAAAGATCTTTATCGGTCGAACCTCTATGTCAAGGATTCAGTTAATCCCGTATCTCTATACCCACATTGGTTCCCTTTGTTCTTCGGCGTGTTACTTGCCCGAGATTCGATCGTCGGTATCTCTATACCTAGTTCAATCTCGTTACTGGCAAGTCTCTTTACTCGTTCCGTAATGCAAGATCCCGCAACTAACAATTAGTCACATTGCTTGCAAGGCTTATTGTGATGTTGCATTACCGAGTGGGCCCTGAGATACCTCTCCGTCACACGGAGTAACAAATCCCAGTCTCGATCCATGCCAACTCAACAGACACCATCGGAGATACCTGTAGAGCACCTTTATAGTCACCCAGTTACGTTGCGACGTTTGATACACACAAGGCACTCCTTCGATATCCGTGAGTTGCATGATCTCATGGTCATAGGAACATATACTTTGACATGTAGAAAACAGTAGCAATAAACTGACACGATCATATGCTACGTTTGTAGTTTGGGTCTTGTCCATCACATCAGTCTCCTAATGATGTGATCCCGTTATCAAATGACATCACATGTCAATGGCCAGGAAACCCTGACCATCTTTGATCAACGAGCTAGTTCACTAGAGGCATACTAGGGACATAGTGTTTGTCTATTTATCCACACATGCAATGTGTTTCCGATCACTACAGTTAGAGCATGGATAATAAACGATTATCATGAACAAGGAAATATAATAATAAACACTTTATATATTGCCTCTAGGGCATATTTCCAACAGCTTTGTCAACCAACGTGTTAAATGTGAACCACTATTTGTCATTGTCGGGATGGTGAGAAACGGGGTACCCAGGGCCGATGAACTGAGGGAGCAAGTCTCGTGATAGGCAACACAGCAAAAAAACTAGCTGCCCAACCCTACTTGGGTAGAACACGCAACGTTTTCTCAAATTATTGTCATGGGGCGATAGGACCCGGAAAGGGGCTTTCCGGGATTGGGCCGAGAAGCCCCCTGCCCCGCAGGGTTTTTCCACCGCATGAGAAGGTGACAAAAAGTATCACAAGAGCATTAGACGAGGACAAAGTTGACAGTGTCCTACACTAAGGGTGTAAACCCTAGCAGCCTATCATTCATGGGTCGGGTTGATGACTCGCCGACCACTAGAAGGAAGGACTACCAAAGCTATGATCCTCGGCATAGGCAAGATGGAAACTTCGAAAGACTTTGTGTGCACATTAAGGAGTGTTCTCATAGTAGACATGTTTATCCCTAGATAGTAACCCCCTAGATGGTAATCAATCATACGTGTAACCTAGGTACCCCTAGTGCATATATAAGCCAAGGGGTTTGGTCTTTAGGGACACACACACAAGCCTTAGGGTCCAGAACACAATTATACAATCCCGAGGTAGACTATTGACTATTGACTTTCGTACTTGCATAGGGAATCACAAATCTTAACACCAATATTCTTACTAAAGCATAATTACTCATCAACATAAATCACATATCACATCATCATATCCCAAAACTATTACTGAGAATCAAGTTTATTTTGTCCAGTGATCTTCATGAATTTTTTTATTATATCCTTCTTGTATATCTATCACTTTGGGACTAATTTTCATGTGTTGCTTTTCATAAGCTCAAACAAATATAAGTGAAGATCAAGAGCATAATTTTTCTTCTTTCTCTCAAAATAATTTAAGTGAAGCAAGAGAGAATTTCTTGAAATTTTTACTAACTCTCAAATAAATCTAAGTGAAGTAAGAGAGAATTTCTTCAAAAATACTGAGCACACCAAGCTCAAAAAGATATAAGTGAAGCACTAGAGCAAGTCCATTGCTCATAAAAAATTTAAGTGAAGCATAGAAAGCAATTCTAACAAGTCATGATATAATTTTGGCTCTCTCAATTAGGTGTGTCCATAAAGGTATCAAGACTTAAAACACAAAATAAAACAACCAAATACTCATATCATACAAGACGCTCCAAGCAAAACACATATAATGTGACGAATAAAAATATAGTTTCGAGTAAAATACCGATGATCGTTGGAAGAAAGCGGGGATGCCACTCGGGGGCATCCCCAAGCTTAGTTGGTTGCTCATTTTTGGATAATAGCTTGGGATGCCATGGCATACCCAAGCTTAGGCTCTTCCATCCTTCCTTCATCCGTCGTAAGATAACCCAAAACTTGAAAATTTCAATCAGACAAAACTCAACAAAACCTTTGTGAGATCCGTTAGTATAAGAAAAATAAATCACTACTATAACTATTGTATTAAACTAATTCATATTTTGTTCTTGCATTATATCTATTGTATTCCAACTTTTCTATGGAAAAAATCATCAAAGAAAACCATAGAGCCATCAAAATAAGCACACAACACAAAGAAAACAAAATCTGTCAAAAATAGAACAGTCTGTAGCAATCTGGATATTTTGAATACTTATTTAACTCAAAAAAAATCTGAAAAATAAGAAAAAGTGGTAAATTTTTATATCAATGTTGTGTAAAAAATCAGAATTTTCTCATGCTTCTGGGATTTTTAATAATTCTGTGACTGGCGCACAAAGTTTCTGTTTTCAACAAGATTAATGCAACTATCACCCAACATGATCCCAAAGGCTTTGCTTGGCACAAACACTAATTAAAACACAAAAAACAAAATCATAACATATGCATAATTTTTCAAACACTCAAGACTAGAAAGAAAAAGACAAAAATAAAAATTATTCATTGGGTTGCCTCCCAACAAGCTCTTTCTTTTGTAGCCATTAAGATAGGCTTTGAGATTTCAATGATGCTCACATGAAAGATAAGAATTGAAACACAAAGAGATCATCATGAAACGTATGGAAAAAACATTTAAGTCTAACATACTTCCTATCCATTGGAATTTTATAAGAAAACAAATTATCAAGACAAGAAACTTCTAGCATATGCAAAGAAGAGGAATAAAACATTGACGATCTCAACATAACGAGAGCTAATTTAGTAACATGAAAATTTCTACAACCATATTTTCCTCTCTCATAATAATTACATGTAGGATCATAATCAAATTCAAAAATATAACTATCACATAAAATATTCTCTTCATGGTCCACATGCATGCAAAGTTGACACTCTTCCAAAATAGTGGGATCATCAAATAAAGTCATGACCTCTCCAAGCCCAAATTTATCAAAATTTTCATAAGATTGATCATGCTCCAAAGTAGTGGGATCATTATTACCTAGTGTTGACACTCTTCCAAACCCACTTTCAATATTATCGCAAACATATTCATCATGAGGCTTAAATAAATTTTCAAGGTCATAAGAAGAATCACCCCAATCATGATCATTGCAATAAGTAGTGGACATATCAAAATTAGCATCCCCAAGCTTGGGGTTTTGCATATTATTAACACAATTGACATTAATAGAATTTATAATAACATCATTTAAATCATGCTTTTCATTCAAGGAGCTATCATGAATCACTTTATAAATTCCTTCTTTTAACACTTCATCACAATTTTCAGATTTATGAATCTCAAGCAAAACTTCATAAAGATAATCTCGCACACTCAACTGACTAGAAATTGGTTCATCATAATTTGGTCTTTTAAAAAGATTAGCAAGTGGATGAGGATCCATATCAATAGATTTTTATCAAGCGAAGATGCAAGCAAATAAGAAACACATGGCAACACAAGCAAACAAGAGATGAGAAACGAATAAGGCAAACGGAAAGAAGGCGAATAAAATGGCATTTTTTGTGAAGTGGGGGAGATGAAAACGAGAGGCAAATGGCAAATAATGTAAATTGCAAGAATATGAGATTTGTGATTAGGAACCCGGTATATGTTGAAGATCCTCCCCGGCAACGGTGCTAGAAATTCCTTTTGATGTCGCTTGAAGCTAAGTCAGTATTTCCCCAAAGAGGAAGGGATGATGCAGCACATCGGTGGTAGGTATTTCCCTTAGATATGAAACCAAGGTTACTGAACTAGTAGGATAACCAAGCAACACAATGTAAACAGCCCCTACACACAAATAACAAATACTCGCAACCCGGCGTGTTAAAGGGGTTGTCAATTCCTTTCGGGTAACAGCGCCAGAAAGGCACGTGGACGGGAGAAATATTTGTAGATGATGATAGATCGAACACCAAATAAAATAAAGTGCAGAAAGGTTTTTTTTATTTTTGGTTTAATAGATGTGAAAATAAATGCAAGAGAAAAGTAGATCGCAAAGGCAAATAATATGAGAAAGAGACACAGGGGCCATAGGTTTCACTAGTGGCTTCTCTCGAGAAAAATAGCAAATGGTGGGTGAACAAATTACTGTTGGGCAATTGATAGAACTTCAAATACTCATGACGATATCGAGGCAATGATCATTAAATAGGCATCACGTCCAAGATTAGTAGACCGACTCTTGCCTGCATCTACTACTATTACTCCACACATCGACCGCTATCCAGCATGCATCTAGTGTATTAAGTTCATGGAGAAACAAAGTAATGCAATAAGAATGATGACATGATGTAGACACGACCTATCTATGTAGAGATAGACCCCATCGTTTGATCCTTAGTAGCAATGATACATACGTGTCGTTTCCCTTTCTGTCACTGCGATCAAGCACCGTAAGATCTAACCCACTACAAAGCACCTCTTCCCATTGCAAGATAAATAGATCAAGTTGGCCAAACAAAACCCAAATATCATAGAAGAAATACGAGGCTATAAGCAATCATGCATATAAGATATCAAAGAAACCCAAATAACTTGCATGGATATAAAAAGATAGATCTGATTATAAACTCAAAGTTCATCGATTCCAACAAACACACCGCAAAAGAGTTACATCATATGGATCTCCAAGAGACCATTGTATTTAGAATTCAGCGAGAGAGAGAAAGCCATCTAGCTACTAGCTATGGATTTGAAGGTCTACAAAGAACTACTCACGCATCATCGAAGAGGCACTAATGGAGGTGGTGAACCCTAGCCGAGATGGTGTCTAGATTGGATCTGGTGGTTCTGGACTCTACAGCAGTTGAATGAATATTTCGTCTGTCACTCTAGGGTTTCTGGAATATTGGGGTATTTATAGAGCAAAGAGGCGGTCCGGGGGGCACCCAAGGTGGGCACAACCCACCAGGGCGTAGCTAGGCCTCCTGGCGCGCCCTGGTGGGTTGTGCCTCCCTCAGGGCACCCCCTAGGCGCAGCCAGGGCCCGTTGTGTTCCTTCTGGCCCATAAAATTCATCATGAAGTTTCGTGGCATTTGGACTTCGTCTGGTATTGATTTTCTGTGATGTAAAAACATGGAAAAAACAGCAACTCGCACTTGGCACTATGTCAATAGGTTAGTACCAAAAAATGATATAAAATGACTATAAATGATTATAAAACATCCAAGATTGATAATATAATAGCATGGAACAATCAAAAAATATAGATATGTTGGAGACATATCACCCCCACAACCAGGGCTAGGCGCGACCTGTTCGACGAAATGACTGAACAAGATCAAGTACATTTGCTTCTGTCCGGTCACTAATTAATTGTTTTGCATAGATCAGTAGTTCACGCATGATGAATGATTGCAAATCATGATCGTGTAGGAGGTGTACTTGTCAAGCATGATGAACGACAATGAACAACCGACCCAAATGGACTATAAAATGAAGGAGACCACCGAATTGTACTCGGGATAACATCCGATTCGAGCAAGAAGAATAAGAAGAAAGCCAAGATGGCTAAGGCAAGAGGGCTGGTTTTCACAATATTTGAGGATGTCTTGTTGGTCAAATCTTGGTTGGGCACAAAATTGGATCCAATAAATGTCACCGAGCAAAAGGGAACCACATATAGGAAGAAGATTTGGAAGGACTATCTTGAATGAAAGGAGTATGTGGAGCCTAATCCTATTGTTACCACCCGCAATGTGGCATCTCTCTAACATAGATGGGGGCTCATTCAAGGAGAAGTGAACAAGTACATCGGTTACTACTCACAAGTGACCAAACGTCCTCAAAGTGGGATGGGAGTGGCAACTCATGTTAGCTCGATTGTCTCATCTTATTGTCATTTCAATATGTTTACGTGTTTTCGTTCTTGTGCTCATACATATGTATGCTAAGAAGTGGTGGCAGTCACTTTGTAACACGAGCTCGACAAGAAGCCATTTGCTTTTAGCCATTATTGACTTTTATTGAATGGAAAGCCAAAGTGACAACAAGTTGTGGCTGATCTCAAGGCCGACAAGAAAAGGAACGATGTCTCAAGATCCCACCAATCCATTGGGTTGGACGATGAGGAGGAGGATGTTATCGTCACCAATGGAAAAGCTACTGTGCCAAAGGATAACTTACAAGTCATGGGAAACAAATGGGAGAAGACAAGGATCTCCCGTGGCGTCGTGGCTATAAAAATGTTGTCCACATGGACGGGCATTTTGTTGGCAAGGGAGAACAAAAAAGAAGAGATGTACAAGCTTATGTTGGATGCTCAAAAGGAGAGGATGGAGTGGGATCGGACGAGGGCAGAGATGAAGCTTGAACTTCAGAGGGAGAAGATCGAGTTGGAGAAGCAAGTGGCGGTGATCAAATGGTAACTCGAAAAGGTCAAGACATTTGGGGAGATTGAGCTCGAGAAGAAGAGGTTGCAACTCGCACGAGACGTTGAGGATGCCAAGATCATGTTGGCAGACGACACCCATATGGATGAGCATGCCAAGAAATGGCTAGCGAAGAAGATGGAGACCAACGATCATAGGGCGCTAGAGGCGGCAAGGGCGGAGATGGCTGCCTAGGCAGACCAGGCGCCCATGATGCAGGTGGAGATGGCTGCCTAAATCTAGGTGGAGATGGTTGTCCAGGCGGAGCAAGACAAGATGGATGAGCAGGTCGCATGGACGAACTCATGCGGCCAGTGATCCAACAAGCACCGCTTGTTGGTCGGACATTGATTTCATTTTGGTATGTTCGGTTTGTTGAACTATGATGCATTTGCTTTTGTATTGAATTGTTGGTTTTGAACACTTTATATCGGATGATCGACATACATGGATTGCATAGATTTCATAATTATAATTGAGGTATGTGGATGCGCAAAGCAATTTATAAGGGGTCGTCCGGCTGCGTACGCGAACGTGTCGGGTCATGTCCGCGGATGTATAGGGGCTCGAATTTGTCCAATCAGGCCGTAGATGATCTTAGCAATTAATATTTATCTTTACCTAATAATAATAAACCACCGATAGCTTCTAGTCGTACGTTGTTGCCAGTTTTGCAGAAAAAACGCTGTGTTTTATTGAATTCAACTCGCAGTCCTTCAGTAAGTGGAAAAAACATTTTGTTTTTTATAAAAAAACCTGGCTAGCATCACTCCAGTGCATCTCGTCGCCTGCGCCCCTCCCCATTCTCATCCTCCCTAGCTGCCCATCATTTTCGTCCTCCGGGCAAAGGCCCTGTGCAGATCTGACAGCAGCGGGGTCTCTAGCACTCTAGAGTGGCTCAGCTTCGAGTGGGCTCTTTTGCGAGTGGGGTCACCGGCCCAGGAGAGTGCAGCAGACAGAACATCGATGAAGGTGGCGGCACGAGGTCAAGCTGGCGGGCGCGCTTGCTTCGGCGGGGTCTCTGGCACGCTGGAGCGGCTCGACTGCTAGCGGAGGTTGTGGTCCTCCTCGCGCGCGCCGTTCGTGCTCTTGGGTGTGGGAACAGCAATGGTCCGTGTACGGAGCTCGCCCCCCAAATCTGGCGAGTTGGCCGGCTATGGGTGGTGCCTCACAGTGGCGCGCGTGGCAGTGGGTAGGCCCACCCCGGACGGGTAAGCGACGTCAGGCTGCGATAGATTCCTTTGCCCGGCTTGGACGATGAAACGTCTCCAACGTATCTATAATTTTTGATTGTTCCATGCTATTATATTATCTCTTTTGTATGTTTTATATGCATTAATATGCAATTTTATGTTGTTTTGGGACTAACCTATTAATCTAGAGCCTAGTGCCAGTTTCTGTTTTTTCCTTGTTTTTGAGTATTGCAGATAAGGAATATTAAACGGAGTCCAAACAAAATAAAATCTTCGCGATGATTTTTCTTGGACCAGAAGACATCTACCAGACTTGGAGGGGAAGGCAAGAGATCTGCCAGGAGGTCACAAGCCAGGGGGCGCGACCACCTCCCCTGGCCGCACATGGCATGCTTGTGCCCCCCCAACAGGTCTCCTAACCCTATTCTTCAGCCTATAAATTCCGAAATATTCCCCCAATACAGAAGAGACCCACGAAAATACTTTTCCACCGTCGGAAGCCTCCGTTCCCGAGAGATCCAATCCTGGAGCCTTTTCGGTAATCTGTCGGAGGGGGATTCAATCACGAACGTCATCTACATCAACTCCATTGCCCCTCCGATGATGCGTGAGTAGTTTACCACGGACCATCGGGTTGATTGCTAGTAGCTAGATGGCTTATTCTCTCTCTTTGTGCTTCAATACCATGTTCTTCATCATCTTTATGGAGATCTATCTGATGTAATACTCTTTTGCGGTGTGTTTGTCGAGATCCGATGAATTGTGGGTTTATGTTCAGATTATCCATGAATATTACTTGAGATTTTCTGAATTCTTATATGCATGATTTCATATCTTTACAAGTCTCTTCAAGTTATTGGTTTGTTTTGTCCAACTAGATTGGTAATTCTTGCAATGGGAGAAGTGCTTAGTTTTGGGTTCAATCTTGCGGTGTCCTCACCAAGTGACATAGTAAGAGTAGCGATGCACGTATTTGTATTGTTGCCATCAAGGATAAAAAGATGGGGTTTTCATCATATTGCTTGAGTTTATCCCTCTACATCATGTCATCTTACCTAATGTGTTACTCTTTCTTCATGAACTTAATACTCTAGATGCAGGGAGGAGTCGGTCGGTGTGTGGAGTAATAGTAGTAGATGCAGAATTGTTTCAGTATTCTTGACACGGACGTGATGATTCTATGCATAATCATTGCTTTGGATATCTTCATAATTATTCGCTTTTCTATCAATTGGTCATCAGTAATTTTTTCACCCACCGTGTTATTTTCCTTCAAGAGAGAAGCCTCTAGTGAAACCTATGGCCCTCGGTTCTATTTTCCATATTATATTGTCAGATCTATATACCAAAAATATAAAAAATACCTTGCTGCAATTTTATTTACCTTTTTACTTTCTGCAATCTTTCCCATCTATCTCTATCAGATTTAATCCTTGCAAGTAATCATGAAGGGATTGACAACCCCTTTATAGCGTTGGGTCCAAGTGTTTGATTATTTGTGTAGGTGCATCTAATGGTGACTTGCTTGTTTCTCCTACTGGATTGATACCTTGATTCTCCACAACTGAGGGAAATATTTATCTACTTTCCTGCATCACCCTTTCCTCTTCAAGGGAAAACCAATGCAAGATAAAGACATAGCAAGAAGGATTTATAGCGCCATTGTCGGGGAGGATACATAGAAAGTCAAGACAAGAAATCTCTCGTCAACTTGCAAATTTCTGGCGTCGTTGCCGGGGAGGATACACATCAAGCCTACCAAGTACCCATCAAAAAATCATCTCTTGCATTTACATTATTTTCCTTTCGCCTCTCATTTTCCTCTCCCCCACTTCTAAAATGATTTTCAGAAGAAAAAAAAAGATTTTCCTTTTTATTCGCCTTTCTTCCGTTCTCCTTTTCGTTTGCTATGTTTACTTGTGTTGCCATGTGCCTTCTATTTGCTTGCATCTTCACTTGCTAAAAATATATTGATATGGATCCTCATCCACTTGCTAATCTTTTCAAAAGACCAAATTATGATGAAGTTTTGTTAGTGAGTTGAGTGCACTTGATTATCTCTATGAAGTTTTGTTTGAAAATCATGAATCTGAAAATTTTGATGAAGTGTTGAAAGAAGAAATTTGTAAGGAGATTCATGCTAGTTCCTTGAATGAAAAGTATGATTGCCATGTTGTTAGTATGAATTCTCTCAATATACATGATGTTAATGATATTCAAAACCACAAGCTTGGGGATGCTATGCTTGATGAATATGATATTCTTTGTTCCCCAAGTTTTGATGATGACACGTATGCTATAATTGATGATGGAAATAATGCTTTATTTGATAGTTATATTGTGAAATTCCCTCATGATACTACTGAAAATTATTATGAGGGATCACATATGCTTGTAGGAATTTCAATAATATCAAGTTCCCTCTCTATGTGTTCAAAGTTTTGAAGTTATGCTTGTTTTGCCTTCCTATGCTAGTTGACTCTTGCTCCCATAGATTGTTTTCTCACAAAATCCCTATGCATAAGAAGTGGGTTAGGCTTAAATGTGCTTTTCATGAGATTCATTATGCTCTCTTGCATGTTTGAATTACTACTTGTTATGTGAGCATCATTGAAATCATCATGCCTAGCTAAAAGGCTTTAAAGAAAAGCGCTTGTTGGGAGGCAACCCAATGGCTAAATAATTTTTTCCTTTTTCCTTTCTATTTTTGTGTGTTGACAGAGTTATTACCGTTGTAGTAATTGTGTTTTGGTGTTTTAATTAGTTTTTGAGGCAAGTAAGACCTTTGGGATGGTCTATAGTAATTGTTGATTTGATCTTGGTGAAAAATAGAAACTTTTGCGCCCAGTCCAGGAATTTTTTAAATTTATCAGACCGTCGAATGAGTCTGAAAGTTTTACACCAGATTTATATAAACATCTCCCTGATTATCATAATTGTTCAGAATTTTTGGAGTTACAAAAGTATTCGAAGTCTATAGATTGCTACAGACTGTTCTATTTTTGACATATTTTGTTTTCTTTGTGTTGTTTGCTTATTTTGATGTATCTATGGGTTGTATCGGGGGGTATGAACCATGGAGAAGTTAGAATACAGTAGATATTACACCAATATAAATAAATAATGAGTTCAGAACAGTACCTAAAGTGGTGATTTATTTTTCTTATACTAACGGATCTCACGAGTTTTCTGTTAAGTTTTGTGTTGTGAAGTTTTCAAGTTTTGGGTAAAGATTTGATGGACTATGGAATAAGGAGTAGCCAGAGCCTAAGATTGGGGATGCCCAAGGCACCCCAAGCCATATTCAAGGATACCAAAGAGCCTAAGCTTGGGGATGCCCTAGAAGGCATCCCCTCTTTCGTCTTCAATCCATCGGTAAATTTACGTGAGGCTATATTTTTATTCACCACATGACATGTGTTTTGCTTGGAGCGTCTTGTATGATATGAGTCTTTGCTTTTTAGTTTTCCACAATCATCCTTGCTGCACACATATTTTGAGAGAGACACGCGTTAATCATGAATTTATTAGAATACTCTTTTTGCTTCACTTATATCTTTTGAGCTAGGCAATGTTGCTCTAGTACTTCACGTATATCTTTTTACAACATGGTGGTGTTTTATTTTATAGAAATAATTGAACTCTCATACCTCACTTATATTATTGTGAGAGTCTTTAAACAGCATGGTAATTGGTTTATGTTATTAATTTAGTCCTAATATAATGGGCATCCAAGAGGAATATAATAAAAACTTTCATATAAAGTGCATTGAATACTATGAGAAGTTCGATTCCTTGCATATAGTTTTGAGATATAAAGATGGTGATATTAGATTCATGCTAGTGAGTAATTGTGGATTGGTAGAAATACTTTTGTTAAAGTTTGTGATTCCCGTAGAATGCACATATGGTGAACCGTTATGTAATGAAGTCAGAGCATGATTTGTTTAATGATTGTCATCCTTTGTGTGAGGGTGAGGAGCGCGCGATGGTTAACTCCTACCAACCTCTCCCCTAGGAGGATGCGTATAATACTTTGCTTAAATAACTAATAGACTTTTGCAATAAGTATGTGAGTTCTTTATGACTAATGTTGACTCCATGGATTGTACACACTCTCACCCTTCCACCTTTGCTAACCTCTCTAGTACCACGCAACTTTCGCCGGTGCGATAAACCCACCTTCCTCAAAATAGCCACCATATACCTTTCCTCAAAGCAGCCACCATACCTACCTATTATGGCATTTCCATAGACATTCCGAGATATATTGCAATGCAATTTCCACCGTTCCATTTTTCATGACACGCACCATCACTTTCATATTGCATTCATATAGAGTCATATTTTTGTTCTAGGTATCGAGTTGTAATTATTTTTTTGAGTAGTAAGTAAATAAAAGTGTGATGATCATCATTCTTAGAGCATTGTCCCGTGAGAGAAAAGGATGATGGAAGCTATGATTCCCTCACAAGTTGGGATGAGTCTCCGGAGTTTACAAATAATAAAAGAGGCCAATGAAGCCCAAAAAAGGGGCCAAAGATGCCCACCAAAAAATGAGATAAAGAGAGAAGGTAAAATGCTACTATCTTTTTCCACACTTGTGCTTCAAAGTAGCACCATGATCTTTATGGTAAAGAGTCTCCTATTTTGTCACCTTCATATAACTAGTGGAATATTTCACCATGATGCACGTCCACTTAGTTTCTTTTTGAGCTTTCATACACTTATAGCACTAGTGCATCCGTTGCGTGGCAATCCCTACTCACTCACATTGATATCTATTGATGGGCATCTCCATAGCCTGTTGATACGCCTAGTTGATGTGAGTCTATCTTCTTATTTTCCTCACAACCTCCACCTATAGTGTTATATCCATGGCTCACACTCATGTATTGCGTGAGAGTTGAAAAGGTTTGAGAACATAAACGGTGTGAAACAATTGCTTGACTTGTCATCGAGGTTGTGCATGATTTGAATACTTTGTGTGGGGAAGATGGAGCATAGCCAGACCATATGATTTTGTAGGGATAACTTTCTGAGGCCATGTTATTTTGAAAGGACACAATTGCCTTGTTAGTATGCTTGAAGTATTACTATTTTTATGTCAACATTAAAAAAAATTGAATCTTACGGATCTGTATATTCATGCCACAATAAAGAATATTACATGGATAAATATGTTAGGTAGCATTGCACATCAAAACTTTTGTTTATATCATTTACCTACTCGAGGACGAGCAGGAATTAAGCTTGGGGATGCTGATATGTCTCCAACGTATCTACAATTTTTGATTGTTCCATGCTATTATAATCTGTTTGGATGTTTTATATGCATTAATATGCTATTTTATATATATATTTGGGACTAACGTATTAATCTAGAGCCTAGTGTGAGTTTTGTTTTTTCCTTGTTTTTGAGTATTGCAGATAAGGATATTAAACGGAGTCCGAATGGAATAAAATCTTCGTGATGATTTTTCTTGGACCAGAAGACATCTACCAGACTTGGAGGGGAAGGCAAGAGACCTGCCAAGAGGTCACAAGCCAGGGGCGCGACCACCTCCCCTGGTCGCGCTTGGCAGGCTTGTGGCCCCTCAACAGGTTTCTTAACCCTATTCTTCGGCCTGTAAATTCCTGTATATTCCCCCAATACCAAAGAGAGCCACGTAAATACTTTTCCGTCGCCGGAAGCCTCCATTCCCTATAGATCCAATCTTGGAGCCTTTTCCGGTAATCTGTCGGAGTGAGATTCGATCACGACGGGAATCTACATCAACTCCATTGCCCCTCCGATGATGCATGAGTAGTTTACCACAGACCTTTGGGTCCATAGCTAGTAGCTAGGTGGCTTCTATTGGAAATATGCCCTAGAGGCAATAATAAAATGGTTATTATTGTATTTCCTGGTTGATGATAATTGTCTACTGTTCATGCTATAATTGTGTTAAC
Organism: Hordeum marinum; assembly: GCA_022496015.1. Taxonomy (NCBI): domain Eukaryota; kingdom Viridiplantae; phylum Streptophyta; class Magnoliopsida; order Poales; family Poaceae; genus Hordeum; species Hordeum marinum. Next base: position 466,036,523 of record CM039673.1, on the reverse strand, counting down.
CGGAAACCGTAATACATGTGTGAATACATAGACCACAACATGTCCCTAGTGAGCCTCTAGTTGACTAGCTCGTTGATCAATAGATGGTCACGGTTTCATGACCATGGACATTGGACGTCATTGATAACGGGATCACATCATTAGGAGAATGATGTGATGGACAAGACCCAATCCTAAGCATAGCACAAGATCGTGTAGTTCGTCTGCTAAAGCTTTTCCAATGTCAAGTATCGTTTCCTTAGACCATGAGATTCTGCAACTCCCGGATACCGTAGGAATACTTTGGGTGTGCCAAACATCACAACATAACTAGGTGGCTATGAAGGTGCACTACGGGTATCTCCGAAAGTGTCTATTGGGTTGGCACGAATCGAGACTGGGATTTGTCACTCTGTGTGACGGAGAGATATCTCTGGGCCCCTAGGTTCGGCCGAACCTCTCCTCCTTGGAGGAGGGGCCAAGGCAGCCCTCCCTCTCCCTCCTCCTATATATATATCCAAGGGTTTGGGCTGATTTGAGACACGACTTCTCTCTCTCTCTCTCGATGCAGCCCTATCCTTCCTCTTCCTCGTTCTCCGTAGCGCTTGGCGAAGCCCTGCCGGAGTTGACGTAGCTCCACTGTCACCATGCCGTCGTGCTGCCAGAGCTCTCCCTCAACCTCTCCTTCCTCCTTGCTGGATCAAGGCATAGGAGACGTCATCGGGCTGCACGTGTGTTGAACGCGGAGGCGCTGTTGTTCGGCGCTGAGATCGGAATCCACCGCGATCTGAATCGCTGCGAGTATGACTCCACCAACCGCGTTCTTGTAACGCTTCTCCTTAGAGATCTTCAAAGGTATGAAGATGCAATCTCTCCCCACTCATTGCTGGTTTCTCCATAGATAGATCTTGGTGATACGTAGAATTTTTTTTGTTTTACTACTACGTCTCCCAATAGCTTCTTCTCTCTCTCTTTGTGCTTCAATACCATATTCTTCATGATCTTCATGGAGATCTATCCGATGTAATACTCTTTTGCGGTGTGTTTGTCGAGATCCAATGAATTGTGGGTTTATGTTCAGATTATCCATGAATATTATTTGAGTCTTTTCTGAATTCTTATATGCATGATTTCATATCTTTGCAAGTCTCTTCGAGTCATTGGTTTGGTTTGGCCAACTAGATTGGTAATTCTTGCAATGGGAGAAGTGCTTAGTTTTGGGTTCAATCTTGTGGTATCCTCATCGAGTGACATAGTAGAGGTAGCAAGGCATGTATTTATATTGTTGCCATCAAGGATAAAAAGATTGGGTTTTCATCATATTGCTTGAGTTTATACCTCTACATCATGTCATCTTACCTAATGTGTTACTCTGTTCTTCATGAACTTAATACTTTAGATGCAGGGAGGAGTCGGTCGATGTGTGGAGTAATAGTAGTAGATGCGGAATTGTTTCAGTCTACTTGACATGCACGTCATGCCTGTTGGAAATATGCCCTAGAGGCAATAATAAATTAGTTATTATCATATTTCCTTGTACATGATAATCGTTTATTATCCATGCTATAATTGTATTGATCGGAGACTTAGATGCATGTGTGGATACATAGACAAAACCATGTCCCTAGTATGCCTCTAATAGACTAGCTCGCTGATCAAAAGATGGTTAAGGTTTCCTAGCCATGGACATGAGATGTCATTTGATAACGGGGTCACATCATTAGGAGAATGATGTGATGGACAAGACCCAAACTGCAAACGTAGCATATTATCGTGTCAGTTTAATGCTACTGTTTTCCGCATGTCAAGTATGTGTTCCTATGACCATGAGATCATGCAACTCACAGATATCAGAGGAGTGCCTTGTGTGTATCAAATGTCGCAACGTAACTGGGTGACTATAAAGGTGCTCTACAGGTATCTCCAATGGTGTCTGTTGAGTTGGCGTGGATCGAGACTGGGATTTGTTACTCCGTGTGATGGAGAGGTATCTCGGGGCCCACTCGGTAATGCAACATCACAATAAGCCTTGCAAGCAATGTGACTAATTGTTAGTTGCGGGATCTTGTATTACGAAACGAGTAAAGAGACTTGCCGGTAACGAGGTTGAACTAGGTATGGAGATACCGACGATCGAATCTCGGGCAAGTAACATACCGAAGAACAAAGGGAACGTTATACAGGATTAACTGAATCCTTGACATAGAGGTTCGACCGATAAAGATCTTCGTAGAATATATAGGAACCAATGTGGACGTCCAGGTCCCGCCATTGGTTATTGACCGTAGAGGTGTCTCGGTCATGTCTACATAGTTCTCAAACCCGCAGGGTCTGCACACTTAAGGTTCGGTGACGTTTCGGTAGTGAGTTATGTATGGTGGTGACCGAAGTTTGTTCGGAGTCCCGGATGAGATCCCGAACGTCACGAGGAGCTCCGGAATAGTCCGAAGGTAAAGATTCATATATAGGAAGTCTCAGTTTGGTTTCCGGAAAAGTTTCGGGCTCATCAGTAGTGTACCGGGAGTGCCGGTAGTGTACCGGGAGGCCTCCGGGAGGGGTATTTCGACCCCAAGAGGTCCATGGGCTGTGGGAGAATAATAACCAGCCCTTAGTGGGCTGGGAAAACATCCACAAAGGCCCATGGCGCAGGAGAGAAAGTCCTAAAGCAAAAAGTGGAAAATCAGCCAATAGGAGGCAATCCTACTCCAACTAGGATTGGAGGTGAAGTAGGATTGCTTCCCACCTCCTATTTCGGCCGACCCAAAGGCCTTGGCTGCCTCTCCTCTCCTCTAATCCTATATATACTAGTGGATTGGGTGGTTTTTGGACAGAATTTCCGGCCACGTGCTACCCGTTCCACCGGTGCATAGTTTCTCCTCTAGATCGGTTTTCTACAGCGCTTAGGCGAAGCCCTGCCGGAATTGCTCCACCACCATCACCGGAGCGCCGTCACGCTGCCGGTGAACTCTCTCTCCTCTCCACCTCCTCTTGCTGGATCGAGACGGTGGAGATCGTCATCAAGCTGCACGTGTGCTGAACGCGGAGGTGCCGTCCGTTCGGTGCTAGATCGGAAGGACCGTGATCGAGATCGCGAGACGGTTCGTGATGTGATCACAGAACGGATCGTGATGAGTTCGCGGGACAAATCGTGATCAAGATCTCGAGACGGATCGTGATGAGTTCGCGGGACGGATCATGATGTGTTCGCGGGACGGTTCGTGATTGGATCGCGGGACGCTCGGCAATTTGGATCTCGAAGATGTTCGACTACACCAACCGCGTTTCTTAACGCTTCCCGCTTAGCAATCTACAAGGGTATGTAGATCCACTCTCCCTCTCGTAGATGCTCATCACCATGGATAGGTTTGCATGTGCGTAGGAAAATTTTTGTTTCCCATGCGACGTTCCCCAATAGTGGTATCAGAGCTAGGTTGATGGTTCGATGAGATCTCGAGTAGAACACAAAAGGTTTGTGGGCGTTGATGCTTAGATTGCTTCCTCCCTTGGTCCTATTTTGGTTCAGCGGGATTGTGAGATGAAGCGGCCCGGACCAACATTACTCGTACGCTTACGAGAGACCGGTTCCCTCGACGCAACTTGTTGCCTAGATGGCTTGCGGGTGACAGTTTCTCTCACTTTAGTTGGATCGGATTTGACAAAGGCGGTCCTTGAGAAGGTTGAAAAGCAACTAGTGTATCACCGTTGTGGTTTTTGCGTAGGTGAGAATTGTTCTTGCTAGATACCCGTAGCAGCCACGTAAAACATGCAACAACAATTAGAGGACGTCTAACTTGCTTTTGCAGGCTATGTTGTGATATGATATGGCCAATTACATGATGTGATATATGTGATGTATGAGATGATCATGTGATGTATAGATTATCACGACTTGCATGTCGTTGAATACGGCAACCGGCAGGAGCCATAGGGTTGTCTTTAATTATTGTATGACCTGCGTGTCAATCATTAAGCGCTATGTAATGCTTTACTTTATCGCTAGACGGTAGCAATAGTAGTAGAAGCATGCAGGGCGTGACAACCCCGATGGCGACACGTTGATGGAGATCAAGATGATGGAGATCATGGTGTCATGTCGGTGACGATGGAGATCATGCCGGTGCTTTCTAGATGGAGATCAAAAGCACAAGTTCATGGCCATATCATGTCACTTATGATTTGCATGTGATGTTAATCCTTTTTATGCACCTTGTTTTTCTTAGGTCGACGGTAGCATTATAAGGTGATCCCTCATTTGAATTTCAAGCTGAACTGTGTTCTCCCTGAGTGTGCACCGTTGCGAAAGTTCGTCGTGTTGAGACACCACGTGATGATCGGGTGTGATAGACTCTACGTTCACATACAACGGGTGCAAGCCAGATTTGCACGCGCAGAACACTCAGATTAAACTTGATGAGCCTAGCATGTACAGACATGGCCTCGGAACACAAGAGACCGAAAGGTCGAACATGAGTCATATAGTAGATATGATCAACATAATGATGTTCACCATTGCAGCCACCTCAACTCACGTGATGATCGGACTTGAGTTGGTGAATTTGCATCATGTATCACTCGAATGATCGGAGGGATGTCAATTTGAGTGGGAGTTCTTAGGTAATATGATTAATTGAACTCATTATCATGAACATAGTCAAAGTGTCTTTGCAAATTATGTGGTACATTACTAGCTCACGCTGTAGCTCCCTTGTAGTTTTATATGTTCCTAGAGAAATAGTATTGAAAGATGATGGTAGCAATATTGCGGACTGGGTCTGTGATCTGAGGATTGTCCTCTTTGCTGCACAGAAGGCTTATGTCCTTAATGCACCGCTCGGTGCGCCACCCCCTCTAGCGTTGTCTCTAGATGTTGTGAATATCTGACAGGCACGTTTCGATGACTACTTGATAGTTTAGTGTGTCATGCATTACAGCTTAGAATTGAGGCTCCGAAACGTTCTGAACTTCATGGAACATATGAGATGTTCTAGGAGCTGAGATTGTGATCTCAGGCTCGTGCCCGTGTTGCGAGATATGAGATCTCCAACAAGATTCTTTGCCTGTAAGATGAAGGAGAATAGCTCAATCGTTGAGCATGTATTCAGATTGTCTGGGTACTACAATCGCTTGAATCAAGTGGGAGTTGATCTTCCAGATAAGATAGTGATTGATATAGTTCTCCAAGTCACTGTAACTAAGCTACTAGAACTTGGTGATGAACTATAAGTTGCCAGGGATAGAAATAATGATTCCTGAGCTGTTCGCGATGTTTGACACCGCGGAGGTAGAAATCAAGAAGGAGCGTCAAGTGTTGATGGTTAATCAAACCACTAGTTTTGAGAAGGGCAAGAGCAAGGAGGGAAACTTCATGGATAGCAAGTCACTTGCTGCTATAGTGAAGCAACCCAAAGTTGAACTCAAACCCGAGACTCAGTGCTTCTGTTATGAGGTGAGCGGTCGCTAAAGCGGAACAACCCTAGATACTTGGTAGATAAGAAGGCTGGCAACATTGATAGAAGTATATTTGATATACGAGTTATTAATGTGTACCTTGCTAGTACTCTTAGTAGCACCTGGGTATTGGATACCGGTTCGGTTGCTAAATGTTAGTAACTCGAAATATAAGCTACGGAATAAACGGAGAACTAGCTAAGGGTGAGGTGACGATATGTGTTGGAAGTGTTTCCAAGGTTGATGTGATCAACATTGCACGCTCTCTCTACCTTCAGGATTAGTGATGAACCTAAATAAATGTTATTTGGTGTTTTGCGTTGAGCATGAACATGATTAGATCATGTTTATTGCAATACGGTTATTCATTTAAGTTAGAGAATAATGGTTATTCTATTTAGATGAATAATACCTTCAATGGTCATGCACCCAGTGAGAATGGTTTGTTGAAATCTTGATCGTAGTAGTACACATGTTCATAACATTGATGTCAAAAGATACAAAGTTAATAATGATAGTACCACATACTTGTGGCACTGCCGCTAAATGTCATATTGGTATAAAGCGCATGAAGAAACTCCATGCTGATGGATATTTGGACTCATTCGATTTCAAATCGGTTGAGACGTGCGAACCATGCCTCTTGGGCAAGATGACTAGAGGACCCCGTTGGGTGGAGCGGGCAAGTGATTCATTGGAAATGATACATGTTGATGTATACAATCTAGTGAGTCTTGTAGCGTGTAGTGGATATCGTTATTTTCTTACCTTCACTGATGATTTGAGTAGATATAGTGTATATTTACTTAATGAAACACAAGTCTGAATCGTTTGAAAGGTTCAAGCAAATTCAGAGTGAAGTTTAAAGATCATTGGGACAAGAAGATAAAAGTGACCGCGATATGATCGTGGAGGTGAATATCTGAGTTACGAGTTTGGCATACAACTTAAGACAATGTGAAATTTGTTTCACAACTAACGCCACCTGGAACACCATAGTGTGATGGTGTGTCCGAACATCATAGTCATGCCCTATTGATATAGTGCATACTGTGATGTCTCTTATCGTTTTACTACTATAATTTTTGGGGTTATGCATTAGAGACAACTACATTCACTTTAAATAGGGCATCATCTAAATCCGTTGAGATGACACCGTGTGAATTATGGTTTGATAGAAACCTAAGCTGTCATTTCTTAATATTTGGGGCTGTGACACTTGTGTGGAAAATGTTTTCACCTAATGAGGTCGAACCCAAGGCGGACAATTGCATCTTCATAGAATACCCTAAGATCAGTTGGGTGAACCTTCAATCTCAGATCCTAGTGCAAAGTGTTTGTTGCTTAAACGGATCCTTTCTCGAGGAAATGTTTCTCGCGAAAGAATTGAGTGGGAGGAAGATAGAACTTGATGAGGTTGTTAAACCTTTGTTCAACCAGAGAGTAGCGCAGCGCAGAAAGATGTTTCTGTGAAGCCTACGTTAGTTGAAGAGGAAGTTAATGATGATGATCATGAAGCTTCAGGATCAAGTTACTATCGAACTTCGTAGGTCGACAAGGATGTGTACTGCTCCTAAGTGGTACGACAAATCTGTCTTGGAGATCATGTTGTTGGACAACGATGAACCTACGAGCTATGGAGAAGCGTTGATGGGCCCGGATTCCGACAAATGGTTGGAGGCCATGAAATCCGAGATAGGATCCATGTATGAAAACCAAGTGTAGACTTTGGTAGACTTGCTCGTTGGACGGCAGGTCATTGAGTACAAATGGATCTTTAAAATCAAGACAGACACTAATGGTGAATGTCACTATTTGTAAAGCTCGACTTGTTGCAAAGATGTTTGTGACAAGTTCAAGGAGTTGACTATGATGAGACTTTCTCACTCGTAGTGGTGCTAAAGTCTGTTGGAATTATGTTAGCAGTTGCTGTGTTTTCAATTATGAAATCTGGCAGATGGATGTCAAAACATCGTTTCCTTAACGGTTTACTTGAGGAAAGGTTGTATGTTATACAACCAGAAGGTTTTGTCAGGCCTAAGGATGCTAAAAGGTGTGCAAGCTTCGGTGATCCTTCCATGGACTGAAGCAAACATCTCAAAGTTGGAATATACGCTTTGATGAGGTGATCAAAGTTTTGATGTTTATACAAAGTTTACGAGAAACTTGTATTTGCAATAAAGTGAGTGGGAGCACTATAGAATTTCTGATAAGTATATGTGGATGACATATTGTTGATCAGAAATAATGTAGAGTTTCTGGAAAGCATAAAACGGTTATTTGGAAAGTGATTTTCAAAGGAAGACCTGGATGAAGCTACCTAATTGTTGAGCATCAAAGTCTATGGAGATAGATCAAGATGCTCGATGAGACTTTCAATGAGTGCATACCTTGACAAGATTTTGAAAGAGTTCAAAATGGATCAGTCAGAGAAAGAGTTCTCGCCTGATTTGTAAGGTGTGAAAGTTGAGTGATACTCAAAGCTCGACAACGGCAGAAGAAAGAGAAAGGACGAACGTTGTCCCCTATGCCTTAGCCATAGGCTCTATATTATGCCATGCTGTGTACCGCACCTGTGTGTGCCTTGCCATGAGTCCATCAGGGGGTACAAGAGTGAACCAGGAGTGGATCACTGGACAGCGGTCAAGATTATCCTCAGTAACTAAGAGACTGAGGAGATGTTTCTCGATTATGGAGATGATAAAGAGTTCGTCGTAAGGAGTTATGTCGATACAAGCTTTAACACTAATCCGGATGACTCGTACTAGCAATCTGGATACGTATAGTGGAGTAGCCATTTGGAATAGTACCGAGTAGAGTGTCGTAGCAATATTTACAGTTTGACATAGGTATTTGCAAAGTGCACACGGATCTGAATGTTACAGACCCGTTGACTATAAGACCTCTCTCACATGCAAAGCATGATCGAGCCCCAGAACTCGTTGGGTGTTAGATTCATAACAATGTGAATCACATGGTGATGTGAACTAGTTATTGACTCTAGTGCAAGTGGGAGACTATTGGAAATATGCCCTAGAGGCAATAATAAATTAGTTATTATCATATTTCCTTGTACATGATAATCGTTTATTATCCATGCTATAATTGTATTGATCGAAGACTTAGATGCATGTGTGGATACATAGACAAAACCATGTCCCTAGTATGCCTCTAATAGACTAGCTTGCTGATCAAAAGATGGTTAAGGTTTCCTAGCCATGGACATGAGATGTCATTTGATAATGGGGTCACATCATTAGGAGAATGATGTGATGGACAAGACCCAAACTGCAAACGTAGCATATGATCGTGTCAGTTTATTGCTACTGTTTTCCGCATGTCAAGTATGTGTTCCTATGACCATGAGATCATGCAACTCACAGATATCGGAGGAGTGCCTTGTGTGTATCAAACGTCGCAACGTAACTGGGTGACTATAAAGGTGCTCTACAGGTATCTCCGATGGTGTCTGTTGAGTTGGCATGGATCGAGACTGGGATTTGTTACTCCGTGTGACGGAGAGGTATCTCGAGGCCCACTCGGTAATGCAACATCACAATAAGCCTTGCAAGCAATGTGACTAATTGTTAGTTGCGGGATCTTGTATTACGAAACGAGTAAAGAGACTTGCCGGTAACGAGGTTGAACTAGGTATGGAGATACCGACGATCGAATCTCGGGCAAGTAACATACCGAAGAACAAAGGGAACGTTATACGGGATTAACTGAATCCTTGACATAGAGGTTCGACCGATAAAGATCTTTGTAGAATATATAGGAACCAATGTGGACGTCCAAGTCCCGCCATTGGTTATTGACCGTAGAGGTGTCTCGGTCATGTCTACATAGTTCTCAAACCCGCAGGGTCTGCACACTTAAGGTTCGGTGACGTTTCGGTAGTGAGTTATGTATGGTGGTGACCGAAGTTTGTTCGGAGTCCTGGATGAGATCCCGAACGTCACGAGGAGCTCCAGAATGGTCTGGAGGTAAAGATTCATATATAGGAAGTCCTAGTTTGGTTTCCGGAAAAGTTTCGGGCTCATCGGTAGTGTACCGGGAGTGCTGGTAGTGTACCGAGAGGCCTCTGGGAGGGGTATTTCGACCCCAAGAGGTCCATGGGTTGTGGGAGAATAATAACCAGCCCTTAGTGGGCTGGGAAAACATCCACAAAGGCCCATGGCGCAGGAGAGAAAGTCCTAAAGCAAAAAGTGGAAAATCAGCCAATAGGAGGCAATCCTACTCCAACTAGGATTGGAGGTGAAGTAGGATTGCTTCCCACCTCCTATTTCGGCCGACCCAAAGGCCTTGTCTGCCTCTCCTCTCCTCTCCTCCTATATATACTAGTGGATTGGGTGGTTTTTGGACAGAATTTCCGGCCACGTGCTACCCGTTCCACCGGTGCATAGTTTCTCCTCTAGATCGGTTTTCTGCAGCGCTTAGGCGAAGCCCTGCCGGAATTGCTCCACCACCATCACCGGAGCGCCGTCACGCTGCCGGTGAACTCTCTCTCCTCTCCACCTCCTCTTGCTGGATCGAGACGGTGGAGATCGTCATCAAGCTGCACGTGTGCTGAACGCGGAGGTGTCGTCCGTTTGGCGCTAGATCGGAAGGACCGTGATCGAGATCGCAAGACGGTTCGTGATGTGATCACGAAACGGATCGTGATGAGTTCGCGGGACATATCGTGATCAAGATCGTGAAACGGATCGTGATGAGTTCGCGGGACGGATCATGATGTGTTCGCGGGACGGTTCGTGATTGGATCGCGGGATGCTTGGCGATTTGGACCGCGAAGATGTTCGACTACACCAACCGTGTTTCTTAACGCTTCCCGCTTAGCGATCTACAAGGGTACGTAGATCCACTCTCCCTCTCGTAGATGCTCATCACCATGGATAGGTTTGCGTGTGCGTAGGAAATTTTTTGTTTCGCATGCGACATTCCCCAACAATGCCTATATGCATAATCATTGTCTTGGATATCTTCATAATGATTCGCTTTTCTTTCAATTGCTCGACAGTAATTTGTTCACTCACCATATTATTTTCCTTCAAGAGAGAAGCCTCTAGTGAAACCTATGACCCCCGAGTCTATTTTCCATATTATATTTTCAGATCTATATACCAAAAATACCTTGCTGTAATTTTATTTACCTTTTTACTTTTTACAATCTTTCCCATCTATCTCTATCAAATCTAATCTTTGCAAGCAACCGTGAAGGGATTGACAACCCCTTTATAGCGTTGGGTGCAAGTGTTTGATTGTTTGTGTAGGTACATCTATTGGTGACTTGCTTGTTCCTCCTATTAGATTGATACCTTGGTTCTCAACAACTAAGGAAAATAGTTATCTATTATGCTACATCATCCTTTACTCTTCAAGAAAAAATCAACGCAAGCTCAAGAAGTAGCAGACGACCACAGGGGTCCTGGGCGTGTGCTGCGAGGGCGGCAGATCTGCCGGTTTCTGCATGTGGTGAGCGCGCTGGGCTTCTATGCACGAGCTGTGCGACGGGCTCGATATGAAGCAAGTGCGGGGCCTTCGCTCGAGCTCTGCTCGCTCTCCCGATCTGGAGGCCCCGCATAGTGCTGCGGTTTTTGTGTGTGGGCAGACTACGACTTCTCCCCGCTATTGTGCTTGTTTCTAGGTGGACTAGCAGGCTACAGGGTTGGGGAGCGACGCTGCCGGTGTCGTGCCGGGCTCGACATCCATGCTTGGATTTGGGTCAACATTGGGATGTTTATATCTGATTTTTATTGTTGATGGATGAACAACACATCTCTTGTCATCATGCTGCTCTCTGCTCTGTTATCTTATCTCTGATTTTTGTTGTGCTACATGTAAAGGGTGTTTGAGGTAGGAATGGTGATTAGAATCCACGAGGAGCAGCAAGAAGCAGCAACCATTGCCGTCCTAGCTGCTTATAGAGACAAACACACGATGTATTACTGTCTCGATCTAATTCATTTAACCACATATCATCCATGGATTGGAGAGAGAGTGAGAGAGCCAAGATAAAACACTTGATATTACAGGTATAATGATGCAGTTCACACAAATAAACAAGCTTATCGAGATTGCCTGCAAGGTACGCAAATGATTTGAATTTCAAGCTCTTCTTCTTTCTTGGTTACCAGTCTGTAGTAGATGATAAATATTGGTGCTCACTTCCTCAGCTCTAATCAGACTTTTACAGAAAACTAATAGGTGGTTTCATTGAACAGATCTTGCACGGTTTGGTGTTTATCTAATAGTTAGTTTGGTACGTCTTTGAGAAACAATAGATATTCTTACTAGATGTATTTAATTTTTGTGTTTTTTGATAACGTTCATAACCATGGCATTCTTACTACGATGCAGCAATGCGCAGCAGCTAGGTGTAGCTAATAAAATAATATTTCTCTCCACTTGAGAATTCAGAGGAGCTCAATGTTTGTTTTATAGTTCTCTTCTCGAATGATATTGTCTTCTTCAGCTCTTTATTTGGCAGTTCTCTTCTTGAATCGCCTTTGTGTTGTCATGAAATTTCAGCATCACAAATTTGTGATCTTGCCAGGTAATCATGATGATTGAGAAATAAAATGGTACCCAGGAATATGTATTGTACTAATATTCAGAAAAATGTATGTTTCTATCTCTTTCAGGTCCGTACTAGCTATTTCTTTGAACGACATTCAGACAATATGTGCAAAAGGATGATGCCCGTATGGATTAAATTTATCTTTTGTAGGTTAAACAAAATGGTCTTATGTGGGATACAAACAAAAGCTTGCTTGCGTGCACTCTGGTGCTCCAGTTAAAGATGGAAAGCTATAATGTATTGCAATGAGTAACCATCATCAGTTGGTAAATCCATTTTCTTGTGAATACAACCCTATCTATCTCATCTCTTCTTTGAGTGAGCGCTTGCGACGGGAAATCCAAGAACAAAAAGCACAAGAAGTGTACAAATGAAGTCATAATATGTGCAATCTTGTTGTCCTATAGTTTCAGTCATTCTTTTAGATATAATTCTATGTTAGTATTCAATGTAGCTCCTTAGCTAAGGCATGAGCTCCTTAACTTACCATCGTCGGCAACTGTTGTGAAGGTAGTAGTGAATGCTGCAATTGATAATTATACTTGTGCTCTGAGATGGAGGCTATGAAACTGATGAAACTACAATGCTGGTTCAGGACATCCTTTTGATTTGAAGACGACGAAGAAAGAGAGCTCTCTTACTTGATGTATATAATATTACTAATCAAGGTGCGCCAGTCCCTTGATTGTTCTGGATGCAATGATGTATTTTACATGCTTGAAAAAAATACAAGGAACTTACTCAGTGGTCAAGGGCAGAATGTAGACTTACTATAACTAGCTACCAATGTGACATACTACTGGTCAGATTTCACCACTCATATGCTGATGGAGTTCTTCTATTCTGGAACAAATTCACCATGCTTGAATAGATCATTCAATTGTGCAGTTCAAATGGTGTATCCTCCGTTTGTCATAGGTTCTGAAGACTTATCATCGGGATAGATCATGAGGGGTTTATTATGTGAAATTTTGCTTAATGGATGCTCCAAATTTCCTCTGATCAGCAAACCTATGGGATACAGGCCTTTGTTTTCCCCTGGCACTCCTGACTTATTTAATTTTTGCATTGCCCCTGGTACTCCTGATGCACGAGCAACACTTCCAGTTTGATTGCCTAAGAAGGGTCTCGCTTCAATTGCTTCAGGGTAGTACATGTTTTGTTTTGCATACAAGTGTAGTACATGGGGTTAAATGTGTCTAGAATTGAACTTTAGTAGCAGGGACAACAAAATTATCTGAAAATACTGTCTAGATTGCCATGAAATGCCAAACAGTAAGAAAAACTGTAAAGAAATGCAGACCAAAAGGAAGGGGCAAATTGTTTTGTAATGTGAGAAGTCTGATTGAACTCTATAATGGTTACCTTATTTTTATTGGTTCTGTGCTAACTTGCTTATGTATGCAAGTTACTCTGAAGCAACACGATAAACAAGGTACATTCTTTTTGGTCATGAAAATGAGGTCTACCTAGCATAATCTAATTTGTGTATCTTTATTTCCTACATTCATTTTTTACTTTGGTCCATAAGTTTCCAGAGATCTTTTATTTGAAACAACCAACCCGTCCTTCTTTTGAGAATGTAGAAGCTATATAAATATACTTATTTTCCATATATGTTGAAGATTTTTGGTATCAACAGAATTTCCCGCAACTAACAGTGTGCACATTTGTCATGGTTGGATTTCTTTTATTATTGAAAACCTAAGATTAGAAGTTTATACGGAGAGTCATGGTTAGAAGTTGAATGCTAAGGGATGAAATAATTGATTTTGGATCTGCCGTTATTGCTTCTGCCCACTCACCGTAGCGGCGTTTTTTTTTGAACTTCGGCGACCTTTATTAAACGATAATCATATCAGTTACAAGCAAGGAGTGTAAGAAAACAGGAGGTTTATCTCGCCACTCTCCAGGTAAAACAAATAGCAGTTTTTCGTAATTAACTCGTTGGTTTTAAGTGGTAAATTGTGAAAACGTTTCGGTTTTGGGCTTGGGCCTTATACTTGCTATTGGGCCTGAGGAAAACGCACGGCGTAAGCAGAAAAACACATCGGAGGAAAACACACGAGCACACACGAGCGACCGGTCTTCCTCTCCTCGATGCGTACTGGTACGCCGTCGCCGCCACACGAGGCCGCGCGGTCCGGTCATCGGCCGCCCTATTCTCCGCCCCCTCCACCAATCTTCTTCGGCACTATCCCCAACCTCCTCAACCTGCAACTTCCTGCTACCTTTCTTCTCTGATTTGGATCGAAGTCAGAGTCCGTGTCCTTCTCCAACTCAAATCCATGGAGTGCCCAACCGTGATTTCAAAGGAACTTGAACCTGCTCCGCCTCGACCTGCTCTGCCCCGGTCTAGATCTGCATCGCTCCGAGCTCCACTCCATGGCCCTCCTCCGCCGGACCCCGTCCAACCTGGTAAGTCAACCTGCGTGTGGAGGAGCCTAGCACAACTATCTATTTGCATGCTTCACAATTCCTTTTCTGAATATATGAGTTAAATTTCTGAACATGTGCACATGCATCAAGTATTACTTAGATTTCTTTGCACAAGTTAACTTTTTAAACCAATGCTTATGGCATCCAGTATTACCTAGAGCTATTTGCTTAAGCTATTGTCCATAGGAGAATCTCGGCGTATCATTTGGTTCAGTTTCTATCAGTAAGAACACATTGTGAGTGCCAGATGTGTAACATTTTTCTTATCAATGTATAGTCTTCCAACAGTAACAACATTTGCAATCTAAAGGCCATAGCACACTCATGCATCAGAATGATGTACGCTGTGTGATTATTAATACTAAAATGGTGTCGATAATGAAATATCCAAAGATATACTTGACCGAATTAATTTATTTGCTATGGAATTATTTCTTATGTATGTGCAGATGTAGATGCTATGCATGCCAATGTGATTACTTATCCTTTTGATTTGACGGTGTGTTCCCATCGATCCATCCATACACCGAAACCAACAATTTTTATTACTCTGTTCAGGTTGCCATCGCGAACAACACTGAACTACTGGACTATTGCAGTGAAATACTTCTTGCTTGCGTGAGTGGAAGTTTGAAACAGAGGAAGAGCAGACAACGGAGTATACAACTTAATGGCTTATTGCTTTACTTGCAATGGAATCCAGGTCCTACCATATAGGACTTAATTACAAACTGACTAGAGAGAGTATTTCTACTTAATGCCTCCATCATTGCAATTTTATTGTCTCTGAAGCATTAAGGTCAAAGGGAACATATCACTTTCCTTTAAATGGGTTCTGTTTCGAATCCAGTTAGCATATCCAGGCCATAGGTCTGCTCTTTTCTCATATTTTTAGTCCATTGGAGTATTTGTACAAATTACATGTTTGTAGGAATGACTCGGTATCCTCAACGCAAAATGATGATGGAACACTCTTCTCATCTAACATTTGTTCTACCAGCAGGGCTGGTGGCACTCTATGGAATAAGAAGCTACTCGGTAAGTCATGGCATGAGATTGCCCCGTCTTTGACATAAGACAGGCATCAGCCTTGAGGTGATCCGTGGGGCTGTAGTGATACACTTGAACGGAAATATGGAGCGATAGCTGGATGTTGCTTTCAACCAATATAAGGCTCTATTGACTAAGCACAGAGACTGAAATGGAATTTGCGACACTATGTAACTTATTCTTTGAAGTAATTGAAGAAATGCTCCACAGATAAGGCATCCACCGATATATGCTCAACATCATGTTCCTCTACTTAAGCCAATGTTATTTTTAGGCTTGCTGACTTGCTTTATTCATGATCGATGAGCTTTATTACCTAGCATGTAAACTTCCAAGTTTATTTACCAATCCTTCATCATTTTTTAGTTTTGTGTACCTCCTTCCATGCAACTATGGAAACAGGCAATGACAACCATCAACTGTTGCCGCACCTGCCAACTACAAAGAAATTATGTAGAGCATGTGCAATTGTTTTGGCTTTCTCATAACAGACTTTATATATGTTTGATAAGTTGGGATGAAGGACTATCGATGTAATATACACTTGCCTTCGTTCGAAAATTGGATATGGACCTATATGTGAGAACTTTATAAATCATTTATGAACCTGTAGAAACAGTTAGAGACAAAGCCAAATATATGATTGCAAAATATCCTTTTTTGGTGAATATGCTAGATGCGTATCATTTCGTTGATAAGTAAAGTTTAGAAAGTACAATGATGTGGGTGATAGACTACGTATCATGCAGGTGGGAGCGTAGTCTTGACTGCAAGTTAAACAGAAGAACCTGGGACTGCAAAATGTTCCACTTTGCAGCCAATCGTAAACATATATGCAAGAACTGTTACCTATGCTTGCCCAAAACCTATTATAGATAGTGTGCTAGCTACTAGTAGTGTGCAGATTCATGGAAGAGTTTTGCGCTAAAAATTATGAGAAAGAGAAACATAAGAGACAGTTCAAGAAGTTTACTTATGAAGGCAAAAATAATTCTAACTATCATTGTATTGTAATAAACGAGAAAAAACATATACTATGATTTTTTTTCGTTGCAACGTATGCACGTTTGTGCCAGTAAGCATAAAAGAAGTCAACCAATTTTCGATCTTTACCCATCTCAAAAAGAAAGAACCCGTCCAAGACAGACACGCACAACACACTGAAATCACACAAAGTATAAGTTCCCAAGTCAAAAACAAAAACAAGCAAATATACGACCTCTTCCCGTTCTGCGAAGAGTCAAAGCTGTCCGCCTCCGTCCAGCTTGGCACGCAGGCTGCAGGAGAGCCATCCAATTCCAATCCTACATCTGACATAACACGGGAGCCGCACGTGATCAGTTAGTCGAGGTAGTAGTACACTGGTTTGACCAAGTGGCCCTTCTCTGCCTTGTGTAGTGCGTACCTGCCAGGCTCCATGAACCCATCACCGTCGTGTACATGCCTCCATGAATCCCAACACACATGTCTCTTTCTGGGTCAGGTTTTTATCTCCTTGCTCATTGTCCCGGCCCCCATCGATCCTTCGCAAGCCACAAAGGGCCGAGCTAGCTAGGCTAGAGACCTGGAGCTGGCACACACACACACACACACACACACACACAGAGAGAGAGAGAGAGAGAGAGAGAGAGAGAGAGAGAGAGAGAGAGGGAGATGAGGCGGGGGAGCCAGCAGCTCCTCCATGGCCATGGCGCCGCGCTCGCGCTCGCGCTGCTGCTTCTCGCGGCGGCTGCCCATGCTCAGCAGGCCAAGAGGACCCATCCGGGCGACGGTAAGCAGAGCACGCCTGATGTCTTCATCTCTCTCTGCTCTTTCCTCAACTCTGATTGCATCTTGCTCGAATCAACCAGCCATTTTCTTGGCTCCTTTCTTCCAAAACCACCATGGTTCGCCTCTGTTTGATCAACCGCTGCTGCTGAGCCTGAAGAAAGCTTCCTCTCCTGAATATTCTCCGTAGCTTCCTTCCTTGTTCAATTCTTCATCCACAATTTGGCGATTTCTCATCATCTTGCGAGCAGATCATGAATGAGCGCATGATGATCTTGCCGTTCCAAGAAACTACTAGCTACCAGAAAAGTCAATCGACGCACCTCGATGGCTGTGCCTGACATTTCGGCGTTTGACTTTGTCCCGTCGGCACAGAAAAAGTCAGAAAGCACGTCCTGCGTTCGTCTCCTCACTTCTGCCTCTGGACCGTCGGATCGGCATCGCACGGTTGAGCGGTGACTTGGACTTTCCCTTCTATTCGTTTGACCTGGTTTTCCCCTCGCAGCGGCGGCGTTGAACGCGGTGTTCGCCAAGCTCGGCCAGAAGGCGTCCTCCTCATGGAACATCAGCGGCGACCTCTGCACCGGCGCCGCCACCGACAACACCAAGATCGACAGCGACCCAAACTTCAACCCGGCCATCAAGTGCCTCTGCTCCGCCGGCAACAACTCCGTCTGCCGCATCACCAGGCTGTAAGCTCCCCGCCGCGCTCCTCTTGTCCCACGCGCTAAAGCTGCTTGATGAAATGCCTACGGTGCGGAATTGCCGATGTGACGCTTGTCGTTTGTAAATGCAGGAAAATATACGCCATGGACGCGGTCGGCCAGATACCAGAAGAGCTGCGGAACCTCACAAGCCTGATCAATTTGTACGAGCTCTCAACTTTCACACGCCAAGTTCGTTTTGGTTTCGAAAACCTGGAATAAGAAATTTTTAGTTGTAGATCACTTTCACAGTTGGCTGATTGCCGGTTATCTGCCACGGAACTTGTGCCTACGTTTACAGATTCTAGTTTTCCTATTGCCTTCATATTTGCTACATAATTCAGTTATTGGTTCCATTATCTTCTAGGATTTTAAGCATCCCTGATTTCATCAAGGGAACTGCCCACAATATCGATTATCTACTTATAGAGTTATAGTGGCTATGTTTTCTTATACTCCGCTTTGCTAACTTGAAAAGGACATTCTGTATAATATTCTAAATCGCACCAAATTCGATTCTTTTAAGTATCTGCTTCGATTTTATTTCAGGAACTTAGGACAGAATTACTTAACAGGGCCTTTGCCATCATTCATTGGGGAGCTGACTAATATGCAGTACATGTGAGATTCAGAACTCAAAGCATGATTCAAATGAGTAGATATATTTATTTGCATTTAATCTCACACTTTATCTCTTCAACATATAAGGAGTTTGGGCATCAATGCATTATCTGGACCTGTACCAAAGGAGCTCGGGAACCTTACGGAACTTGTAATGCTGTAAGAAATATATAACTTTTCATATATTTTTTATCATACAACATTATTGTATCTTTAATATATTTAATTAATTAAATATACAAGTATCAATGAATTGTATGAAATATCAAGAGGGAAGAATCGTTGAATTGGGAATTTTCGTATATGCCAACAGCCTCAAGTTTGCAATATACAAACAGCATTATAGTAAAAGGACTCCAAAATTGTTAGTGGGAGTACAAGCAGCATATTCATTTCGTGTGATATTCCTGTATTGAGGACTTAAGAGTTAAACTCGGGTTGATGTGTAACTATGATGATAGACTTCATGCTTCTTAGTATATAAATTGCGGTTGTCTAACCTGAATTTTCGGTGTATTTTTAGGAGCATTAGCTCAAACAATTTTAGTGGCTCACTTCCTTCAGAATTGGGAAACCTGCCCAAACTTGATCAACTGTACGTATTTACTGAGTTCTGGACATTCCATTTTTTTTTCTTCTGCCAAGCGAATTGTCTTTGATTTGGCTTGGACTAGTGTCAGCTCCATGTCTAATGTGTGATGTTTTTTATTTCTCACTTACAGGTACATTGACAGTGCTGGCCTTAGTGGTCCACTACCAGCGTCACTTTCCAAGCTTACAAAAATGAAAACATTGTATGCCTATAATTGATGTGTTGCTGACAACTTGACATTATAGTGTTCCACACCATTTCATCTTATGTACGTTTCTTCTCCTTGTTTAGGTGGGCATCAGATAATGATTTTACCGGGCAGATACCAGATTATATTGGGAGCTGGAGTTTAACTGATCTGTAAGGGCGCTATTGATTCCAATCATAGCAATTTTCTATAAATAAAAATAATATGGATATGTTCTTTATACAATTTCAAATCATATTTGTTTCTTGTGGGGAGTTTCAGAATTTTTTTGTGCAGCTTGCTATCTTTACCTGCAAGCAAGCTTTAGTTTGTGCAAAACATAAATTTAGGTGGAAGTGGGATATTCATTTCAAACAGTTAACTATTTTTCCTGTGTGTCCCATAGATAGCATTTTTTCTTTTCTTTCTAGAGTCTTTTTTTGCCATGCTGAATCTCCATCGAGATCTCCCTTCTTTCACTACTAGGTTCCTGCATCCGTCAAGAAATGATGCTTTCAGTGCCTAACTAGAACTATGACATTGTAGGAGGTTTCAAGGCAATTCTTTTCAAGGTCCGATTCCAGCTACACTTTCCAATCTTAACCAATTGACAAGCTTGTAAGTACCTACTGCCTGTGATAAGAGCTAAATGTCATTCTTAGATGTCCAAGGTTGCAGCAGGGAAAATTAATAATCTACTTCTATGGTGCAGACGAATCGGTGATATATTAAATGGGAGTTCTTCTTCACTGGCATTTCTCAATAACATGACTTCTCTGAGCACCTTGTATGCGTAACTTGTTATTCAGTTAATGACTCAGATTATAGTCCAATTTGATGTAATTCACCAGGTTGTTCAATCCTAAAACATGTAACATGTTCTTGTGCAGGGTTTTGAGGAACTGCAGGATATCTGATAAGCTTTCATCGATAGACTTTTCAAAGTTCGCAAGTTTAAGCTTACTGTAAGCATTTTATTTCGACAATAAACTACAGACAAATTCCTTTTCTGCAAGATACTTAAATGCATCACTATATATTATACATTGGCTG
Organism: Hordeum marinum; assembly: GCA_022496015.1. Lineage (NCBI taxonomy): Eukaryota > Viridiplantae > Streptophyta > Magnoliopsida > Poales > Poaceae > Hordeum > Hordeum marinum. The sequence continues at coordinate 466,016,103 of CM039673.1, read as the reverse complement.
ATGACATCTTTCTTGCTCGCCTTTTTTTTTTTGGTTACAGGGATTTGAGTTTCAACAATATCACAGGCCAAGTACCACGAACCTTGTTGAATATGAGCTCACTGAAATTCTTGTATGAACTATCTTGATTTGCAAAGTGAAATGAAAGGAAGTCTTTCATCATTCTTTTTTCTAATGTTTATAAAATTTCTTGTGCCTAGATTTCTTGGGAACAATAGCCTTTCAGGAAGCCTTCCAAGCTCAGTAGGATCTTCGCTTAAAAATTTGTATGTAGTGTGGTTAATTTTATTTACACAACAAAAGAAGGAAGGTGTTTATTTAATTTCTAATGGTGCTTTCATTACTTTGCAGAGATTTTTCTTACAACCAGCTCTCAGGAAGCATTCCTTCTTGGGCCAAAGATTCACAATTGTAAGTTCCAAGTTCTGAACCTTCCCTTACTGGCTCAACCAAATATAGCGCAACTAAGGGTATTGTATGGTCCTGGGCTTACTTATTAGGCTTATAGTGTACACACAAAATATGCTAGAATAATAAATCTGAAAGGCTGTTTTTGTGCATCTATCTTACAAGTATATATAAATTATGTAAGATGGCTATGGCGCGTATTGTCTGTAAAGTGAGGCATCAATCTTACAGACTAGCACACAATTGAGCCAATTATTTATGACTAACTCAAGTTTTCTTATTTAAGCTATAGCAAAGAGCCCTAAATATATGTCATGAAGAATGAACAATGCCTTCTAATTATTGTCTGTTCATTCTACTTAGGAATTTGGTGACAAACAATTTCGTGTCCGATAGTTCCAGCAACAGGTTCGTCCATATTTCAGTATCTCCTCAAGACCTTAAGTATAATTAGTAAGTTCTCTCAGCTTTTATTTTGGGTTCAAATGTCAATTTGTTACATTTGCAGTGGCTTACCTACGGGGTGGGGGTGCCTTCAGCGTGATACACCATGTTTTCTTGGTTCTCCACAGTGTGAGACTTCCACCTTTTGAAACTTTAAGCATGTGCCTACTTGAGGAACTATAGACCTGCAACTGCAGTTTTACTGAACTAATACCAATATTAATAAATAATTTAACCTGGTTGCAGCTTCTTCCTTTGCTGTGGACTGTGGTGGTAAGACCTCCATATCAGGCTCAGATAATTCTGTGTATGAACCTGATGATGCAAGTCTTGGAGCTGCATCATTTTACGTCACAGGAGCACCAACATGGGGTGTTAGCAACGTTGGACAGTTCGTGGATGCATCAAACGGAAGTTATATAATCTACAGTTCGCACCAGTTTCAGAATACACTCGATACAGAACTATTCCGGAATGCAAGGATGTCACCGTCATCCTTAAGATATTTTGGTATTGGACTTGAAAATGGAAACTACACAGTTACACTTCAATTTGCAGAGTTTGACTTCACAGACGGTCAGTCTTGGAAGAGCACAGGGAGACGGGTTTTCGATATATATGTCCAGGCAGGTTCCTGTCTCTCTGATAAGTGATAACCAATACTCTTAGCATATATAACCCACTCAATATTTTGTATTCTTGATTTTGTTGGTGTAGGGTATGCGTAAAGAGCAGAACTTTGACATAAGGAGGGCGGCAGGTGGGAAATCCTACACTGCTGTTAGGAAGCAGTACATTGTTCCTGTCACGAAGAACTTTCTTGAGATTCATCTCTTCTGGGCCGGCAAGGGCACTTGCTGCATTCCTTCTCAAGGCTACTACGGTCCTGCAATCTCAGCTTTGAGTGCAACACCAAGTACTTCCCTTGACTTGAAATAATGGTTTGATGTACCAGTAGCTGTAATGGAAGTTATCATCATTCTATTTTCAGTACCATGGAAAGTGAAAACACATCCAGTTAGGCTTTGCTCAAACTAAAGCATTCAGACATTGTTCATAGAAATAAATGAGAAGTTCGATAGAAATATCAATTTGTCTATTGCCTCTACTGTGTTAACTAGTATTACACTGGTTCAACATTCACAAGAGAACTAGTACATCAAAATATACTAAACAAGATGCTAGGGTTAGATTTCTTTAAGAAAATTTGGGAGAAGTGAAATACCTAATACATGTACAATCTGACATTAAGATGTAATATTCCAACCAGTTTATGCATAGTCGGACTTTCCATTTGACCTCACTTGAAATATAAGACATCACATTTTTCTAACAAGTGAACTTTCTCTCAGATTTCACCCCTACAGTGCGTAATGCTGCAGCAAAAAAGAAAGGTAGTAAAACAGGCGTGATTGCGGGAGTTATAGTTGGTGTAGCAGTTTTAGGATTGGTAGCACTTGCCGGAATCTTGGTTTGGAGGCAGAGGAAGAAAACGAGAAAACTATCATTGGAGCAAGAAGGTATGGGATTACACTAGGACCACATTGTATTCTAACTGAGCAAAGGAGTGGTTTAAGTAAGTTTGTTATATCTTTCTGTGATATCTTGCAGAGCTGTACAGTATTGTGGGAAGACCTAATGTCCTCAGTTATGGTGAATTGAGGTCAGCTACTGATAATTTCAGTCCTAATAACCTTCTTGGTCAAGGAGGATATGGGTCGGTCTATAAGGTTGGTTCACCCCGTACATATTGTTTTGAATTTTCTTCTAAAAAAGAAGTGTTTCTGAAGTAACTTGTGATAAAAACCTAAAATGAGAGGGCGCAAGGGGCAGGGGGGGGGGATTTATTTCAGTGTGCCTGGAGGAAATGATGTTTGACAGTGCGGTACTTGAAATATCCATTGAGAAAAATGCCGCCTTTTTGCAGGGAAAGTTAATTGATGGTAGGTTCGTGGCAGTGAAGCAGTTGTCTGAAGCATCTCATCAGGGGAAAAAGGAGTTCGCGACGGAAATAGAAACTATATCTCGAGTGCAACACCGTAATCTGGTGAAGTTGTATGGTTGCTGCCTTGAGGGCAATAAACCACTGCTGGTTTATGAGTACCTGGAGAATGGAAGCCTGGACCATGCTCTGTTTGGTACAACTTCTTTTGATTGATGGAGCTACATATCTGCAGATTCACGCTCAGTATAAACAACTATAACCTTAAACCTACATTTGCAGGCAAAGGGGAGTCAAGCCTGGACTGGCCAACGCGTTTCGAGATATGCGTAGGCGTTGCAAGAGGTCTGGCCTATCTTCATGAAGAATCTAGCATCCGTGTTGTGCACAGGGACATCAAGGCCAGCAATATCTTACTGGATGCCAATCTCAATCCTAAGATCTCAGATTTCGGGCTCGCCAAACTTTATGATGACCAGAAGACACATGTGAGCACGAAAGTTGCTGGCACATTGTAAGTGCATTTCCACCTTGCCAACCCTCTATGTCTATGCAATATTTTCTCATATGTATGCTGATGGCGTTTGTCGTCTCCTTGAAGTGGTTATCTTGCACCCGAGTATGCCATGAGAGGCCATATGACAGAGAAGATCGACGTGTTTGCTTTCGGCGTCGTGGTATTGGAGACTTTAGCTGGGAGACCAAACTACAGCACGGAGGACGAGAACAGGGTTTACATTTTCGAATGGGTAAGCTTGCCGAGGAACTCTACGCGCTGGCGGTCTTCTGCAACAAGTTAAAAAAAAAGTGTAAACTGATTTCCTGAATGAAACATGGCCCAAATGTTTTCAGGTGTGGGAACTGTACGAGAACAACCACCCACTGGACGTGGTGGATCCGAGGCTGGGAGAGTTTGACGGCGAGGAGGTGCTCCGGGCCATGAAGGTGGCGCTGCTCTGCACCCAGGGCTCGCCCCACCAGCGTCCCTCCATGTCGAGGGTGGTGGCGATGCTGACGGGCGACGTTGAGGTGCCCGACGTGGTGACAAAGCCGAGCTACATCACGGAGTGGCAGATTCAGGGCGGGAACACCACCTACATGAGCACTGACGTCAGCGGGGAGCCGAGCTCTGGGCCGAGGCCCAACTCACCGTCGTCCCGCACCTCCTCGCCGTTCCTGAACTCTGTCATTGACGAAGGCCGTTGATACAGTTTGATTCGACTTCTTGTGGTACAGATTTGGGAGAATGCATGCACCTTACGGATGGTGTTGATACAGGCAGTTTTTGTACTGGTGATTTGGTGTTGAACTGTACAGTGGCAGTATGTAGGATGAGTAGCAGCCTAGCAGGTAAAGTTGTATGTGTAGTACGTACGTGTGTGCACTCGAAGCTCTGAATTCTTTGGTCTCCTTGGACGCGCGTACGATTTGCAATAATTTTGGCTTGGGCCTTGACGTGCAGCCATCTCCAGTTCATTGCATCAAAGCTAGGTCAGTTCTCGTCCGATGCGTGCTAAGCGCGATGCCAACGTTTGCACTCACCCTTGTTCGCGCGCCAAAAAGCTGTTCAAGGACATCGACAAGTGCAGAAGACGATTCTCATGGACGCAAGACGACGAGATCATCGGAGGGAGCTGCAAGGTGAGCTGGACGGCCGTCTGCGCTCCCACGACGCACGGCGGCCTGGACATTTATCTTACTGCAGAGAAACTAAAAACATAGCAAAAGCAAAAGACATCTACAGCTGCTGAGCAGGAGGAAGAGCCGTCCCTCCCCCCTCCACCCCGGGATGATCACACCCAGGCAGATCAAGTTTTTAAGCCAGACTCCAGCAAAACTACTAGTAATAAACATCATAACATAAAGCAGAAATGATTGAAAAGGAAGCGCCATCTCCAATCTTCATCTTTAGGCGCCCATCCAGCTTATCCAGTGATTCTTCTCACGCCCAGCCACCCTTGAGAAGCTTTCAAGATGTCATCTGCCACCCTTTCAATTTGCTTTACGCCCGCCATCATTGCCTTTTGTTTTTCTGGGTTTATCTACAAAATACTCCAGTCATACAAGTTTTTTAGTATCAAGTGCACTGGAACACAGGGGTCAGCAACCCTGATGTTATCAAAAGCCACTCTATTTCTTAATTTCCATAAAGTCCAAAACACAGCAGAGACTCCAAAAGTCATCAGGTCTCGCACTTTTGCTGAATTTTTTCAACCAAACATCAAACAAATCATTTAAGTTGTCAGGAATATTAAAGAGGTTAAAATCACAACTCATAATATTCCATAACATTTTTGCAATAGAGCAATGGAAAAACAAGTGGTTAATATTTTCTTCTCTCCCACAAAAAGAACACTTACTATCTCCAGTCCACCCCCTCCTAAGCAAGTTGTCTTTGGTTAATATGCTTTTTCTAAGCACCAACCACAGAAAGACCTTGATTCTAGGAGGCATTTTAATCTTCCACAAAAATTATATGGATATTTGTATCCAGATTGAATCAGAAACCTATAACAAGATTTTACTGTATATATCCCATTCTTATTTAGAGACCACTTTATCACATCATCCAGCTCACTTAGAGTAAAACTTTCACAAGCATTTTTTATATGCTCCCATATCTTTTTGGTCTGCAAACCTCAGCCCATTTCACTAAATGATATTTTATTTGTTAACATCTTCTTGCCATAGCAGCCTGGCTCTGAAGAAATCCATTCTTTTGTTAACCCCAACAGGCAATCCATAGAAAGACATCATAGAGTAGGGAATCCCAGAAAGTGAGGATTGAATCAAAGCCAATCTCCCAGCAGTGGCTACCAGGGCTGGGCCAGCAAAATCCGGGGCCCTGTGCCAAACAAAAAATGAGGCCCTAGCCCATGATCGAAAGTTTCCTTCCCAGTAGCCATCAGAGGCGGAGCTAGCGAATTTTCAAAACATGTGCACACCGTAAGCTAAAGTTTTCTTTTGATCTACTAAACACCACAACAAGTATTATATATTTGGATAAACGTTGTGTGCAGTATACACTCTAATATTTCAGATATAGATTACAAAAGTGCAGAAAAATATGAGAGGTAAGTACCAAATAACTCGCTAAAAGTAGCCACATAACCAAATATATAATTCTGAAACTGAATAAACATAATTGACACAATCAGCGTTCAATTGCATAATTTCTGGATAAATTATAGGTAATAACTCACCCAGTCATTGCTTGCCGCTGATGGCCCTCGTCGTTGGTAGGTTGTTGGCTAGTGCTCGTTTGAGATCCGGCGGCGACGAGACACCATCAGCCAGAGCGAAGTTCCGACTAGGAGATCCTGCGTTGGTGTTTCCAATCCCAATCGCCGCCCGTCGGAGTCCATTGGAGGCCTCGTTGTGCGCCATCTCTCTTGTGGGCTTGCTGGTCCTGATCCGATCCCTAGCAATCAAGTTTCCTTTTTTTCTTTTGGTGAGGATCTGTAGCGATCGAGTAGGAGGAGGATTCTGAGGAGAACGATCCCCCGTTTCAACGCTCCTAGCTCGATGACCTCGTTGCTTCGACGCTCGACTCCAGCCCATCTAGCGACTAGCGCCCAGCGGCCCAATAACGGTTAGTATTTTTTGGGCCCCAAAAATGTTGGGCCCTGTGCGGGCCACACAGTTGGCACCACTATGGGACCGGGCCTGGTGGCTACTAATCTACCTTGACAATTACCACATTTTTTCTTCATCCTATCCTCAGCTGGTTTCCAATGTTTATTTCTAATTCTTTTCTCATCAACAGGTAGCCCTAGGTATTTAAGAGACAAAGCCCCAACTTGACAGGTGGATATTCTAGCATATTCTTCCTTTTTTACTTACAGCCTCCCCAAACATGAACAATTCACTTTTATGAAAGTTTCTTTAGCCCACACATTTGTTAAAAGAGACAAAGTATATATTTCAAATTATGAGCCACTTTCAAAATCATCTTGTAGCAAGAAAATCATGTCATTAACATATTGTAGGATGTTGCCCCCCCCTCACTAGATTATCAGCCAATAGTCCTTTTCTCAAACCCCCTCTTTGTCTCTATTCATCAAAATAGCCAAAGCATCAGCAGCAATGTCAAAGATCAGGTGTGAAAGAGAGTACCCATGTCTAAGTCCTTTGAAAGTGTGGAAATATTGCCCCAAGTCATCATTAACTTTGATACATACATTTCCCCCTCTAATTGTCCCCATAATCAAATCAACCCATTTTTCAGGGATGCCTTTGAGTTTAAGCATCTGTAGCACAAAGGGTCATTTGATTTTATCATAGGCCTTTTCAAAATCTACCTTAAACAGAAGTGCATTTTGTTTTTTCTATGAACCCTATTCAAATCTTCATGTAGGATTAAAAAAAACTGCATAATGTATCTACCCTTAACAAAAGCAGTGTGTACCGGAGAGATAACCTCTCCAGCAACAACATTTAATATGTTCATCAAAACTTTAGCAAATATCTTGAAACTAACATTTAGCGGGCAAATTGGCTTGTATTTTTGTATTTGATTGACATCCTTACTTTTAGGTACCAGGGTAATAATCCCATAGTTTAGTCTTTTAATGTCAAGTTCCCCTCTATGAAAGTCGTCAAATATTTCTTTCAAATCATCTTTAATCAAGTCCCAAAAATACTGATAGAATTCAGCAGTGAACCCATTAGAGCAAGGAGATTTATTATGTACCATTTTAAAGACAACATTCTTAATTTCTTCCATACACTAGTAGAAAACAGACCTTTTATCCACATCATTAATCCCGGTCTGGTTTTGAACCAACACTAATGTGCCCATTAGTCCCGGTTCGTGACGGGCATCATTAGTGCCGGTTTGTTCCGGATCTTTAGTCCCGATTCATGCCATGAACCGGGACTAAAGGTGTGGTGGCAGGCAGGCGTCATCCTGGGGCCCCACGGTAACCTTTAGTCCCGATTCGTGGCTCCAACCGTGACTATAGGCTAACCTTTAGTCGCGGTTGGAGCCACCAACCGGGACTAAAGGTCCCCTATATAAACCCTTGGGCCAGCCCGAGCTCTCTGTTCTTAACCTTTTTTCTCCTCTCTAGTTCTTCCTCTCTTCCCCGAGCTCATCCTCCATTTTTGCAAAAAATTGTCAAGATTTGGAGGCACCCCATCCATCCAAGTGTTCACAAAGGTTAGCAACTTTGTCCTTTCATCTCTCATTGCTAGATTAGCTCTTGCAATGCTCTATAAGTATAGTGATTTGTGGGTTTTAGTCTGGGAGTATTTATATGTGGTAGTTTATTTGATTTATATGCAACTTGAGCTCAAATTAACTTCTTACTTTGCATTTGTAGGTGTGGTTTACTTAGTGCCTTCCCGTCCCCATCCTAACCACCATCGATCGCCCGCACCGTCCCGTCGCCGGCACCACCTTGGTGAGCCTCTTGTTCTTATCCTTTTTATAAACAAAAAATCATGTTTGTAAGATTTAGTTAGTTACTTGTATAGTTTTCTTACCTATATGGTTGTTTGTTATACATAGTGGCATGGTTTTGATATCCGTCCCCGTTGGCCCTTGTCCGGTTTATGATTCGGATGTGGTATATACTCTCTTTTACAAATATTTGTTGCATTTCGTGTTTATGAAAATTATGCCCATCAAGTTGACATAGATATTTTTATCTAGGAGGTATGTGAACCAGAAATTCCAACCGACATAGATATTCTTGTCAAGAAGTTAAATTTAGTTGAAAAAGAAAATGAGTATTTGAAAGAAAAATTGAAAAGAGTTGAAGAAGAGAAGATGAAACTGGAGTTGTATGTTGCCGATGTCGTCGATGATCACAAGATCAAGATGGATGCAATGCACTTGAAGATTAGAAAATTTAAAAGATATGCCATTGATAGTGAGGCTTGGTATCACTATGTTGTTGGATCAATTGTTACCTTAGTTGCGATGTTGATCGCATTTGTTGTTGCATTTAAATGATTTAGCTAGATAGTTTGTGTGTTGTTTTATGAGAACAAGTGTGTATGAACTTGTATTAATTTGGTCTTTTCGGTGCTGTGTAATGAAGATGAGTCGGCAATGGATGTACGACGACCGATGCTCCCCCTAGTTCGTTAATGGAGTGCATACTTTTCTGGTTGCGACTGAGACAAACAAGCGGGCGGATGGTTTTATGTATTGTCCATGTGCTGGCTGTAAGAATGATCGAAATTACTCTAACTCAAGAACCATTCACGTCCACCTGTTTGAGTCCGGTTTCATGTCCGGCTATAACTGTTGGACGAAGCATGAAGAAAGAGGGGTCCTAATGGAAGAGAATGAAGAAGAAGAGGATGATGACAGCTATCCTGGCCATGGGTTCCATGAATACGATGGTACAACAATGGGGGAAGAAGCTGAGCCGACAATGCAGGAAGGAGCTGAAGAAGAGGCATCAGATGAGCCCGCTGATGATCTTGGTCGGGCCATTGCCGATGCAAAGAGAAACTGCGCAAGTGAAAAGGAGAAGCTGAAGTTGCAGCGCATGTTAGAGGATCACAAAAAAGGGTTGTACGCAAATTGCGAAGATGACAAGAAAAAGTTGGGTACCACACTGGAATTGCGGCAATGGAAGGCAGAGAATGGTGTATCTCACAAGGCATTTGAAAAATTGCTCATAATGTTAAAGAAGAAGCTACCAAAGGACAACAAATTGCCTGAGAGTACGTAAGAAGCAAACAAGGCTATTTGCCCTCTAGGATTAGAGGTGGAGAAGATACATGCATGCGCTAATGACTGCATCCTCTATCGCGGTGAGTACGAGGATTTGAATGCATGCCCAGTATGTTGTGCATTGCGCTATAAGATCAGCCACGATGACTCTGGTGATGTTGAGGGCGAGCGCCCCAGGAAGAAGATTCCTGCCAAGGTGATGTGGTATGCTCCTATAAGACCACAGTTGAAATGTTTGTTCCAAAACAAAGAGCATGCCAAGTTGATGTGATGGCACAACGAGGACCGTAAGAAAGATGGGAAGTTGAGAGTACCCGCTGACAGATCGCGGTGGAGAAAAATCGAGAGAAAGTGGAAGGACTTTGCAAAGGACGCAAGAAACGTATGGTTTGGTTTAAGTGCAGATGACATTAATCCTTTTGGGGAGCAGAACAACAATCATAGCACATGGCCTATGACTCTTTATATCTATAACCTCCCTCCTTGGTTGTGCATGAAGCGGAAGTTCATTATGATGCCAGTGCTCATCCAAGGCCCCAAGCAACCCGACAACGACTTGATGTGTACCTAAGGCCATTAGTTGAAGAACTTTTACAGTTGTGGAATGGAAAATGTGTACGTGCATGGGATGCGAAAGAACAGGAGGAATTTGACCTACATGCGTTGCTGTTCGTAACCATCAATGATTGGCCTACTCTCAGTAACCTTTCAGGACAGACAAACAAGGGATACCAGGCATGCACACACTGTTTAGATGATACCAACAGTATATATTTGGATAAATGTAAGTAGAATGTGTACCTGGGGCATCGTCGATTTCTTCAGAGCAGGCATCCCGTAAGAAAGAAAGGCAAGCATTTCAAAGGTGAGACAGATCACCGAAAGAAGCCTCGCCATCGTACTGGTGATGATATACTTGATATGGTTAAGGATTTAAAAGTAATCTTTGTAAAGGGTCCTAGCGCACAATTTGTTCTGAATGACGCTGACAAACGCGCACCCATGTGGAAGAAGAAATCTATATTTTGGGACCTACCCTATTGGAAAGACCTCAAGGTCCGCTCTGCAATCGATGCGATGCACATGACGAAGAATCTTTGCATGAACCTGCTAGGCTTCTTGGGTGTGTATGGGAAGACAGAAGATACGCCGGAGGCACAGGAGGACCAGCAACATATGCACGGAGAAGAGGGCATGGATCCAAAGCAGTTTTAGGGTCATGCCAGCTACGCTCTTACCAAAGAAGAGAAGGAAATTATCTTCGAATGCCTGCTCAGTATGAAGGTCCCGTCTGGCTTCTCGTTGAATATAAAGGGAATAATAAATATGGCATAGAAAAAGTTCCAGAACCTAAAGTCTCATAACTGCCACGTGATTATGACGCAACTGCTTCCGGTTGCATTGAGGGGGCTTCCACCGGAAAACGTTTGATTAGCCATTGTGAAGCTATGTGCATTCCTGAATGCAATCTCTCGAAAGGTAATCGATACAGAAATCCTACCAAGGTTAGACAATGATTTGGTGCAATGTCTTGTGAGTTTCGAGTTGGTGTTCCCACCATCCTTCTTCAATATCATGACGCACGTCCTAGTTCACCTAGTCGAGGAGATTGCCATTCTGGGTCCTGTATTTCTACACAATATGTTCCCCTTTGAGAGGTTCATGGGAGTCTCAAAGAAATATCTTCATAATCATGCTAGGCCAGAAGGAAGCATATCCAAGGGCCATGAAACAGAGGAGGTCATTGAGTTCTGTGTTGACTTTATTCCTTACATTAAGCCGATTGGTGTTCCTGAATCGCGACATGAGGGCAGACTGGGTGGAAAAGGCAAGCTAGGAAAGAATTCACTAATATGCCGGGATGGGCATTCTTTTGCACGAGCACACTACACAGTTCTACAAAGTTCCGCCTTGGTGGCTCCGTATATCGATCAACACAAGAATATTCTATGCTCCAAACACCCGGAGCAGTCTGATGACTAGATTACACATGAACAAACAGTGACTTTTGCCGGTTGGTTGCAGACACGTCTCATGCATGACGACACTGTTGAAGATGACCTGTACTTGCTATCCAAGTTACCATCTTCGACTATATTGACTTTCAAAGGCTATGAGATAAATGGGAATACATTTTACACGATCGTGTCGGGAAACGTAGTAGTAAATCAAAAAAATTCCTACGATCACCAAGATCTATCTATGGAGAAACCAGCAATGAGTGGGGAGAGATTGCATCTCCATACCTTTGAAGATCGCTAAGAGGAAGCGTTACAAGAACGCTGTTGGTGGAGTCGTACTCGTAGCGATTCAGATCGCGGTGGACTCTGATCTTAGCACCGAACAACGATGCCTCCGCGTTCAACACACGTACAGTCCGGTGACGTCTCCTGCGCCTTGATCTAGCAAGGAGGAGGGAGAGGTTGGGGAAGATCTCCAACAGCAACACGACGGCGTGGTGGAGGTGGAGCAACAAGGTATTCTGGCAGGGCTTCGCCTAAGCACTGCGGAGGAGGAAGAAGAGAGGTAGGGCTGCGTCGTGGGAGAGAGAGATCAAATCTTGTCTCAAAACAGCCAAAAACTCAAGTATATATAGGAGGAGGGACAGCGAGGGCTGCCTTGGCTCCTCCTCCAAGGCGGAGAGGTTCGGCCGAGCTAGGAGAGGAGTCCACCTCCCACAAGGGAGGTGGATCTCCTCCTTTCAAACTCCTTTTTGCCTTATTTCTTTATCCCTATGCGCATGGGCCTTTAGCAAAGGTCTTTCCCAGCCCAATAAGGGCTGTCACACTTTATATAACAGCCCATAAGGTCCTTTGGTCATGACACCCCTCCCGGGGGTCCTCCGGCACCCTCCCGGCACGCCCGGTACACTACCGATGAGCCCGAAAACTTTCCAGTGACCAAAACAGGACTTCCTATATATCAATCTTTACCTCCAGACCATTCCGGAACTCCTCGTGACGTCCGGGATCTCATCTGGGACTCCAAACAACCTTCGGTAATCACGTATACCATTTCCCTATAACCCTAGCGTCATCGAACCTTAAGTGTGTAGACCCTACGGGTTCGGGAGACACGTAGACATGACGGAGGCACCTCTCCGGTCAATAACCAATAACGGGATTTGGATACCCATGGTGGCTCCCACATGCTCCTTCATGATCTCAACGGATGAACCACGATGTCGGGGATTCAATCAATCCCGTATACAATTCCCTTTGTCTACCGGTATGATACTTGCCCGAGATTTGATCGTCAGTATCCCTATACCTTGTTCAATCTCGTTACCGGCAAGACTCTTTACTCGTTCCGTAACACATCATCCCGTGGCTAACTCCTTAGTCACATTGAGCTCATTATGATGATTTCTTACCGAGTGGGCCCAGAGATACCTCTCCGTCATACGGAGTGACAAATCCCAGTCTCGATTCGTGCCAACCCAACAAACACTTTTGGAGATACCCGTAGTGCACCTTTATAGCCACCCAGTTATGTTGTGACGTTTGGCACACCCAAAGAATTCCTACGGTATCCGGGAGTTGGACAATCTCATGGTCTAAGGAAATGATACTTGAAACTGGAAAAGCTTTAGCAAACGAACTACACGATCTTGTGCTATGCTGAGGATTGGGTCTTATCCATCACATCATTCTCCTAATGATGTGATCCTGTTATCAACGACATACAATGTCCATGGTCATGAAACCGTGACCATCTATTGATCAACGAGCTAGTCAACTAGAGGCTCACTAGGGACACGTTGTGGTCTATGTATTCACACATGCATTCTGGTTTCCGGTTAATACAATTATAGCATGAACAATAGATAATTATCATGAACATGGAAATACAATAATAACCATTTTATTATTGCCTCTAGGGCATATTTCCAACGGTCTCCCACTTGCACTAGAGTCAATAATCTAATTATATTGTGATAAATCGAACACCCATAGCATTCTGGTGTTGATCATGTTTTGCTCGTGAGAGAGGTTTAGTCAACGGATCTGTGACATTCAGATCCGTATGTACTTTACAAATATCTATATCTCCCTCCTGAATGTAATCACGGATGGAGTTGAAGCGGAACTTGATGTGTCTTGTCTTCTTGTGAAACCTGGGCTCCTTCGCAAGGGCAATAGCTCCAGTGTTGTCACAGAATAGAGTCATCGGGCCCGACGCATTGGGAATCACTCCTAGGTCGGTGATGAACTCCTTCATCCAGACTCCTTCCTTTGCTGCTTCCGAAGCAGCTATGTACTCCGCTTCACATGTAGATGCCGCCACGACGCTTTGCTTGCTGCTGCACCAGCTGACTACCCCTCCGTTCAAAATATACACGTATCCGGTTTGTGACTTGGAGTCGTCCGGATCTGTGTCGAAGCTAGCATCGACGTAACCCTTTATGACGAGCTCTTCGGCACCTCCATATATGAGAAACATCTCCTTGGTCCTTTTCAGGTACTTCAGGATATTCGTGACCGTTGTCCAGTGTTCCGCTTCGGGATCACTTTGGTACCTCCCTACCAAACTTATGGCAAGGTTCACATCAGGTCTGGTACATAGCATGGCATACATAATAGAGCCTATGGCTGAAGCATAGGGGATGACACTCATCTCTTCTCTATCCTTTGTCATGGTCGGGCATTGAGTCGTACTCAATCTCACTCCTTGTAACGCAGGCAAGAACCCCTTCTTGGACTGATCCATATTGAACTTCTTCAATATCTTGTCAAGGTATGTGCTTTGTGGAAGACCTATGAGGCGTCTCGATCTATCTCTATAGATCTTGATGCCTAATATGTAAGCAGCTTCTCCAAGGTCCTTCATTGAAAAACATTTATTCAAGTAGGCCTTTACACTTTCCAAAAGTTCTATATCATTTCCCATTATCAGTATGTCATCCACATATAAAATGAGAAATGCTACGGAGCTCCCACTCACTTTCTTGTAAATACAGGGTTCTCCATAAACCTGTACAAACCCAAACGCTTTAATCACCTCATTAAAGCGAATGTTCCAACTCCGAGATGCTTGCACCAGCCCATAGATGGAGCGCTGGAGCTTGCATACTTTGTTAACATCTTTAGGATCGACAAAACCTTCCGGTTGCATCATATACAATTCTTCCTTAAGGAAGCCATTAAGGAATGTAGTTTTGATGTCCATTTGCCAGATCTCATAATCATAAAATGCGGCAATTGCTAACATGATTTGGACAAACTTCAGCATCTCTACGGGTGAGAAAGTCTCATCGGAGTCAACTCCTTGGACTTGTCGATAACCCTTAGCAACAAGCCGAGCCTTATAGACGGTCACATTACCATCCGCGTCAGTCTTCTTCTTAAAGATCCATTTATTTTCAATGGCTCGCTTATCATCAGGCAAGTCCACCAAAGTTCATACTTTGTTCTCATACATGGATCCTATCTCGGATTTCATGGCCTCAAGCCATTTGTTGGAATCCAGGCCTGCCATCGCTTCTTCATAGTTTGAAGGTTCACCGGTGTCCAACAACATGATCTCCAAGACAGGGTTGCCGTACCACTCTGGTGCGGAACATGTCCTAGTGGACCTTCGACGTTCAATAGTAACTTGATCTGAAGTTTCATGATCATCATCATTAACTTCCTCTCCAGCCAGTGTAGGCTCCATGGAAACAACTTCCCATGCTGTGCTAGTATCCGGTTCGAGTGGAGGTACGATTACCTCATCAAGTTCTATTTTCCTCCCACTTACTTCTTTCGAGAGAAACTCTTTCTCGAGAAAGGATCCATTCTTGGCAACAAAGACTTTGCCTTTGGATCTGAGGTAGAAGGTATACCCAATAGTCTCTTTGGGATATCCTATGAAGACGCACTTTTCCGCTTTGGGTTCGAGCTTCTTGGGTTGAAGTTTCTTCACATAAGCATCGCATCCCCAAAATTTTAGAAACGATAGCTTAGGTTTCTTTCCAACCATAATTCATAAGGTGTCGTCTCAACGGACTTTGATGGTGCCCTATTTAAAGTGAATGCGACAGTCTCTAATGCATATCCCCAAAATGATAGCGGTAAGTCGGTAAGAGACATCATAGATCGCACCATATCCAATAGAGTGCGATTACGACGTTCGGACACACCATTTCGCTGAGGTGTGCCAGGCGGTGTGAGTTGTGAAATGATTCCACATTTCCTTAGGTGCGTGCCAAACTCGTGACTTAAATATTCTCCGCCACGATCAGATCGTAGGCACTTTATTTTCCTGTCACGTTGATTCTCTACCTCACTCTGAAATTCCTTGAACCTTTCAAAGGTTTCAGACTTGTGTTTCATTAAGTAGACATACCCATATCTTCTCAAGTCATCAGTGAGGGTGAGAACATAACGGTAGCCACCGCGAGCCTCGACGCTCATTGGACTGCATACATCGGTATGTATTATTTCCAACAAGTTAGTTGCTCGCTCCATTGTTCTAGAGAACGGAGTCTTGGTCATCTTGCCCATGAGGCATGGTTCGCACGTGTCAAATGATTCGAAATCAAGAGACTCCAAAAGTCCATCGGCATGGAGCTTCTTCATGCGTTTGACACCAATATGACCAAGGCGGCATTGCCACATGTAAGTGGGACTATCGTTATCAACCTTACACTTTTTGGTACTCACACTATGGACATGTGTAACATCATGTTCGAGATTCATCAAAAATAAACCATTGACCAGCAAGGCATGACCATAAAACATTTCTCTCATATAAATAGAACAACCATTATTCTCAGATTTAAATGAGTAGCCATCACGCATCAAGAGGGATCCAAATACAATGTTCATGCTCAAAGCTGGTACTAAATAACAATTATTAAGGTTTAAAACTAATCCCGAAGGTAGATGTAGAGGTAGCGTGCCGACGGCGATCACATCGACCTTGGAACCATTCCCAACGTGCATCATCATCTCGTCCTTTGCCAACCTCCGCTTATTCCGTAGCTCTTGCTTGGAGTTACAAATGTGAGCAACTGCACCGGTATCAAATACCCAGGAGCTACTACGAGCACTGGTTAGGTACACATCAATAACAAGTATATCACATATACCTTTAACATTGTCGTCCTTCTTATCCGCTAAGTACTTGGGGCAGTTCCGCTTCCAGTGACCGGTACCCTTGCAATAAAAGCACTCAGTCTCAGGCTTGGGTCCATTCTTGTTCTTCTTCTCGGCAACTTGCTTACCGGGCGCGGCAACAGCTTTGCCGTCCTTCTTGAAGTTCTTCTTACCCTTGCCTTTCTTGAAACTAGTGGTCTTATTCACCATCAACACATGATGCTCCTTTTTGATCTCGACCTCCGCTGATTTCAGCATCGAGTACAACTCAGGAATGGGCTTCTCCATACCCTGCATGTTGTAGTTCATCACAAAGCTCTTGTAGGTAGGTGGAAGTGACTAGAGGATTCTGTCAATGACCGAGTCATCCAGAAGATTAACTCCTAGCTGAGTCAAGCGGTTGTGCAACCCAGACATTTTGAGTATGTGCTCACTGACAGAACTATTCTCCTCCATCTTATAGCTGGAGAACTTGTCGGAGATATCATATCTCTCGACCCAGGCATGAGCTTGGAAAACCAGTTTCGGCTCTTGGAACATCTCATATGCTCCGTGTTGCCCAAAAACGCTTTTGTAGCCCCGGTTCTAAACTATAAAGCATTCCGCACTGAACAAGGGAGTAATCATCGCAGCGTGACTGCTAAGCGTTCATAACGTCTTGATCTGCTGGGAAAATGGGTGCGTCACCTAGCGGTGCATCAAGGACATACAATCTTTTGGAACCTATGAGGATGATCCTCAAGCCACAGACCCAGTCCGCATAGTTGCTTCCATCATCTTTTAGCTTGGTTTTCTCTAGGAACGCGTTGAAGTTGAGGGTGACATTAGCGTTGGCCATTGGATCTACAATATAGATTGTAACGACAATTTTAGACTAAGTTCATGATAATTAAGTTCACATAATCAAATTATTTAATGAACTCCCACTTAGATAGACATCTCTCTAGTCATCCAAGTGACACATGATCCACGTCAACTAGCCCGTGTCCGATCATCACGTGATACAGACTAGTCGTTCATGGTGAACATCTCCATGTTGATCGCATCTTCTATACGACTCATGTTCGACATTTCGGTCTTCCGTGTTCCGAGGCCATGTCTGTACATGCTAGGCTCTTCAAGTCAACCTAAGTGTATCGCTTGTGTAAATCTGGCTTACACCCGTTGTATGCGAACGTTAGAACCTATCACACCCGATCATCACGTGGTGCTTCGAAACGACGATCCTTAGCAACGGTGCACAGTTAGGGTGAACACATTTCTTGAAATTTTATTGAGAGATCATCTTATTTAGCTACCGTCGTTCTAAGCAAATAAGATGTAAACATGATAAACATCACATGCAATCCATATAGTGACATGATATGGCCAATATCATCTTGCTCCTTTGATCTCCATCTTTGGGGCACCATGATCATCACTGTCACCGGCACGACACCATGATCTCCATCTTCATGATCTCCATCATCGTGTCTTCATGAAGTTGTCTTGCCAACTATTACTTCTATTACTATGGCTAACGTTTAGCAATAAAGAAAAGTAATTACATGGCGATCTTGATTGACACGCAGGTCATACAATAAATTAAGACAACTCCTATGGCTCCTGCCGGTTGTCATACTCATCGACATGTAAGTCGTGAATCCTATTACATGAACATGATCAATCTCATACATCACAATGCATCACATCACATTCTCTGGCCATATCACATCACAAGTCACATGCTGCAAAAACAAGTTAGACGTCCTCTAATTTGTTGTTGCAAGTTTTACGTGGCTGCTATAGGTTTTTTGCAAGAATGTTTCTTACCTACGCCAAAACCACAACGTGATATGCCAATTGCTATTTACCCTTCATAAGGACCCTTTTCATCGAATCCGATCCGACTAAGGTGGGAGAGGTAGACACCCGCTAGCCACCTTATGCAACAAGTGCATGTCAGGCGGTGGAACCGGTCTCACGTAAGCGTACGTGTAAAGTTGGTCCGGGCTGCTTCATCCCACAATACCACCAAATGAAGATAAGACTAGTAAAGGTAAGAAAATTAACAAGATCGATGCCCACAACAACCTGTGTTCTACTCGTGCATAGATTCTATGCATAGATCTAGCTCTGATACCACTGTTGGGAGACGTAATAGTAAATCAAAAAATTTCCTACGATCACCAAGATCTATCTATGGAGAAACCAGCAACGAGTGGGGAGAGATTGCATCTTCATACCTTTGAAGATCACTAAGCGGAAGCGTTACAAGAACGTGGTTGGTGGAGTCGTACTCGTAGCGATTCAGATCGCTGTGGACTCCGATCTTAGCGCCGAACAACGACGCCTCCACGTTCAACACACGTACAGACCGGTGACGTCTCATGCACCTTTATCCAGCAAGGAGGAGGGAGAGGTTGGGGAAGAGCTTCAACAGCAGCACGACGGCATGGTGAAGGTGGAGCAGCAAGGTATTCCGGCAGGGCTTCGCCTAAGCATTGCGGAGGAGGAAGAAAAGAGGTAGGGCTGCGCCGTGGTAGAGAGAGATCAAATCTTGTCTCCAAACAGCCAAAACCTCAAGTATATATAGGAGGAGGGAGAGGGAGGGCTGCCTTGGCCCCTCCTCCAAGGAGGAGAGGTTCGCCAAGCTAGGGGAGGAGTTCACCTCCCACAAGGGAGGTGGATCTCCTCCTTTCAAACTCCTTTTTGCTTTATCTCTTTATCCCTATGCGCATGGGCCTTTAGAAAAAGGTCTTTCCCAACCCAATAAGGGCTGGCAAACTTTATCTAACATCCCATAAGGTCCTTTGGTCGTCACACCCCTCCTGGGGGTCCTCTGGCACATTCCCGGCACTCCCGGTACACTACCGATGAGCCCGAAAACTTTCCAGTGACCAAAACAGGACTTCCTATATATCAATTTTTACCTCCGGACCATTTTGGAGCTCCTCGTGACGTACGGGATCTCATCTGGAACTCCGAACAACCTTCGGTAATCACGTATACCATTTCCCTATAACTCTGGCGTCATCGAACCTTAAGTGTGTAGACCCTATGGGTTCGGGAGACACGTAGACATGACCGAGACACCTCTCCGGTCAATAACCAACAGTGGGATCTGGATACCCATGTTGGCTCCCACATGCTCCACGATGATCTCATCAGATGAACCACGATGTCGGGGATTCAATCAATCCGGTATACAATTCCCTTTGTCTACCGGTATGATACTTGCCTGAGATTCGATCGTCAGTATCCCTATACCTTGTTCAATCTCGTTACCGGCAAGTCTCTTTACTCGTTCCGTAACACATCATCCTGTGGCTAAATCCTTAGTCACATTGAGCTCATTATGATGATGTCTTACCGAGTGGGCCCAGAGATACCTCTCCGTCATACGGAGTGACAAATCACAGTCTTGATTCGTGCCAACCCAACAGATACTTTCGGAGATACCTGTAGTGCACCTTTATAGCCACCCAGTTATGTTGTGACGTTTGGCACACCCAAAGCATTCCTACGGTATCCAGGAGTTGCACAATCTCATGGTCTAAGGAAATGATACTTGACATTGGAAAAGCTTTAGCAGACGAACTACACGATCTTGTGCTATGCTTAGGATTGGGTCTTGTCCATCACATCATTCTCCTAACGATGTGATCCCGTTATCAACAACATCCAATGTCCATGGGCATGAAACCGTGACCATCTATTGATCAACGAGCTAGTCAACTAGAGGCTCACTAGGGACACGTTGTGGTCTATGTATTCACACATGCATTCCGGTTTCCGGTTAATACAATTATAGCATGAGAAATAGACAATTATCATGAACAAGGAAATACAATAATAACCATTTTATTATTGCCTCTAGGGCATATTTCCAACAGATCGCCCAAGATAAAAAGAGCGCCAACCAAAACAGTGGTGTCCACTTTGATGCAACAAACAACAATTGGCCAAATGACACATATTATGGTTACATAGAGGAGATATGGGAACTTGACTGTGGACTTGGTTTGAAGGTCCCTTTGTTTTGGTGCAAATGGATTAATCTGAAAGGAGGCAGGGTAAAGGAAGACCCGCAGTACAGAATGACAAAAGTGGATCTCAACAATCTTGGGTACGCAGACGAACCATTCGTCCTAGACAATGATGTGGCGCATGTTTTCTATGTGAAGGACATGTCTACCAAGCCTAGAAAAAGAAAAGATAAGGAAGCGAATACATCGTACGATGAGCCAAAGCGCCACATAGTTCTTTCAGGGAAAAGAAACATCGTGGGAGTGGAGGACAAGACAAACATGTGAGAAGATTATGAAAAGTTTCATGAAATTGCTCCCTTCATAGTGAATGTTGACCTGAGCATCAAGTTAAACGATGAATATTGTCCATGGTTACAACGCAAAGGGACACATGCGAACAAAAAGTTTTATACCCAAAGATCCCACTCTCGTATGTGACCGGCTTCTCTAGTTAGTTTCCGGACTTATATATCTGGAAAGTCCCCCTTTAGACAAACCGAAGGGAATATTTGTAATAGTAGTGCACTTATGTGTTTTATGCGTTTAGTATGCACCATTCGAAGCCATGCCATCAATTTTCAATCCTTTCTGACTTCATTTGCTATTTTTCATGCATTTACTGATTTTTTGAGCTAAATGACCCTGAAATTGATGAGTACTACTAATGAACTCTGAAAGGTTGAAAGTTGGCATGGTATCATCATTTCACCCACATAGCATGTGCTAAAAATTTGAGAGGGTTACGACAAAAACTGGACGCACTTCGTGTACAAAATGGACAATCTCTTTTGAAGTATCGGGGTTTCGGACGAAAACTCGTCTATTACAAAGGCATTTAACTTTTTAAATTTATTTCAACTCCAAACATTAAGTGCGTTCAGTATGCACCATTCGAAGCCATGCCATCAATTTTCAACCCTTTCTGACTTCATTTGCTATTTTTCATGCATTTACTAATTTTTTGAGCTAAATGACCCTGAAATTGATAAGCACTACAAATGAACTCTGAAAAGGTTGAAAGTTGGCATGGTATCATCATTTCATCCAAATAGCATGTGCTAAAAAGTTGAGAGGGTTACGACAAAAATTGGAGGCACTTCATGTACAAAATGGACAATCTCTTTCGAAGTATCAGGCTTTCGAACGAAAACTCATCTGTTACAAAGGCATTTCATTTTTTAAATAACCTACGAATTAAAAAATTGAATATAATGATAAAACACACTAATATTAAAACAGCAAAAAAAAGAATCATGGAAAAATCTAATTTTGAAGTAAAGTTATTCACAAACTAGTGATTCACACAAATTTCAAATAATTCAAATTTAAACTATTCAAATTCGAAAACTATTAGCAATAAAGTTTATATTTTTTGTACCTAAAGAAAAAAGATTCACAAAGAAACTCTAAATAAAGCAAAAAAACAACTCAGAAAAAAAAGAAAAAAAACAAAGCAAAAAACAAAAAATATATTACAAAACCGACCTATTGGGACGCCACGGCCTGCATACAACTGGAAACCCAAACTCTCGGTGGGCCAGGATGCAAGCCCGTACGGCCCAGTAGGCCCACGGGGTGGCATAGGTGGGGTAAGCCCAAAAGGCTTGTATTAGAGAGGAGCTCGACACGGTAGCTGCGACTGGGCTTATAAACCAGTGCGAGCTCCTCTTGACTAGCGAGGTGGGACTAAACATCGACCCTGCCCCTCTCCTGGCACACCACCCTTTAGTCACGGTTTGTAGCTCCAACCGCGACTAAAGGCCCCTTTAGTCGCGGTTGGAGCCACCAACCGCGACTAAAGGTGAATTTCATCCAGTCCAACCGGCGGGAAGCCAAACCTTTAGTCACGGTTGGTGGTTCCAACCGCGACTAAAGGGGGTCATTAGTCGCGGTTGGAGCCACCAACCACGACTAAAGGGTCCTCTATATATACAACACTTACAAAAATATCTCCAAATCAACCTTTCGTCCGTTCGTGCGCCCCTGCCCCTCAACGTCATCGTCCGTCCGTCCGCACCCAGCCGCACCTCGATGCCGCCGTCCGTCCGCGCCTCTACTGCAGCTCGACGTCGTGGCCGCCCTACCCCCACACCTCGCCATCGCTGTCTGTCCGCACCCCTTCTGCACGTCGCCGCCGCCGTCTGACTGCGCCTTTGCCGCACCCCTCGACACCGTGGCCGCCGCGCCCCTGCACCTCGTCGTCACCGTCGCCACACCTCCTCCACCTCGTGTGTCGTAGCCGCCCTTCCTCAACCTCGCGCGCCATCGCCCCGCTGTGAGCCCTACCGCCATGACCGCCCCCTCCCATCGAGCCCGCACACACACAAACACACATGCATGAACACACACACACACATTTTTTATATTTAGATGTTTTATTTGTTGTATACTAGTATATATGTATGTATGAATGCATGTTAGATGGATATAATTAGTGTCTAATTAGTATAGATTTTTTTATATAATGTTGTTTTTCTGTTTTTTAATGGATGTATAGAAGTACATATGCTTAACTAGTGTTTATTTTTCTGATTTTTAATTTTATATAATGTTATATATCATAGTATAGAAAAAATTGCATATTAAAGAGTTGCATAGGAAAAAGTTGACCATATATATATTTTTGTTAGAAGTACTATATAGAAGTAGGAAAAGTTTCAGAATTTTTTGAGAAAGGAATATTATTAGGGTAATTATAACATAAGAATTGGACATTATAATTGAAAAGAGGATATTTTGCTCACAATTTCCTAATAAAATGACACTGCATATATAGGATTTTTTTCATAAGAATTTTTTCTCAGAGTCAACGATGCCCGGCCCGCATCCGCGTCATCGACTCATTCGCGACGACGTCCTGCTTCAGAGGGGCAACGTTCGGGACTGGGTTTCGTCGGGCTGGCACTGGGAGGTTCTACCTTCAGAGGCGCGCAACTTGGTGAGGAACCCGGACCCGGGTCCCGTCGTCGATCCGGAGCTTCTTTGGTGGCGTTAGCGTGGGCCACTTTCGGTGCGGAGGTAGCCGGCCCCACCGGAGGTGGTACATCGCCGTGTCAAGGAGGAGGACGAGCACGTCCGTCGCTACATGGATGCATTGGACGTCAGGTTCTCCAATACATGACAGGTTCTTCAGGGATCTCACCCGAGCTATGATCCTGTGATGGTTCCTTCTCTTTGGGTGTCCATCGCCCGTGCCTCAGGAACCACGAGTGAAGTAGATTCTTCGTTAATATTCAATCTGTATTAGCTAGTGATGTTTGTATATATGATAATATTCGAGATGTATTAGTGATAATACTCAAGATGTATTCGAGATTATATTCGATAATATTCAAGACGATTTATTCGAGATTATATTCGATGATGCATATTATATGAATTATTCGAGATGCATATTATGTACTATGATTCAGTTTTCCTTATTGATTCCATGCAATCTAATTTGAATACTAAATTGTTTTATCTTTCTTCTGGGTTAGTTAAATAAAAGCTGTGGACAATACCGGCAGAGAAGAAGAAGAGGCTCTGTTCGACATCATACGCTCCACGAGCCCAGAGCATGAACCTGAAGATGATGACGGCTCGCAATATCTGAACAATTCCGGTGAGGGTTGTATGTTTGATGAATATGAACAAATATATGAAGTCGACAATGATGTTGACGAAGAAAATGTTCTTCAAATAGGAAAGACCGGCGAGGTATATTTATTATATAAGCCATCCGGTGATCATTACATGTCTTAATTGAGTTGTATGTATTAACGAATCGATCTTTCTCCTTTTAGGCCTCCGGATCGAGCAAATCTTCTACAAGCGACAGGGTAGTTTGAGGCCCGACCAGAAAGTTGGACCCTGGCGTAAAGTTCAACATCAATTCCATCAATACATCAACTGGCGAACCGCTTGAACCTACGAAAAATGCGACCAAGTTCAAGAATCAATGCGGAGTTATTGTCAGGGACCAAATCCCGATCTCTGTTCAAGAATGGAAAAAGCCAACAAAGGGAGATTGAGCAGGAGTTACTTTTGTTGACGAAAGAGCAAAAGATGTGCTTTGGACCGAGCTGATGTCACATTTCAGACTACGAGATAATTTGACAGATGCAGATCTGAAGAAAGTCAGAAACTATGCTCTTAAAAATATGGCGATCGCATTCAACACCTTCAAGAAAAATACATGGGCTGTGTACATCAAAGCAAAGAAGAAGACTCCAAAATTCAAGGGAGCACTGGTGAAGGCAAAAGATCACTGGGACGATTTCATGAAGTTCAAGGAATCGGAACTAGCTAAGGAACGATTGAGAAAAAACAAGATTAATTCTGCGAAAAAGAAGTGGCACCATACTCTGGGGCCAGGTGGCTACTAGGTGGCCCTGCCTAAGTGAGATCAATCCGAACAAGAGATGGTTAGTGCAGGGGTCACTCCAGTTACACTGACCTGGCCCCCCATGTGCAGGACATGGTTTTATGCGCATGGGGGGAAGTTGTACCCAGAGACAGGGGATATTATGGTGAACGCAAGTCTTAAAGGAGTGACAAACGAAATACTAATGAAAACAGAAGAAGCTCGAACGGGGGTGTTCACGCCTAACAGAGAGGACGACGAGCTTACGCGCGCCCTAAAGAATCCTGAACACCCGAGAAGAACACGAGGGAAGTCGTTGTTTCATGGTTTGAGGGATTTGCGGGTTGGAACAACGACTACATAAGCCGTGCGAGAAACAAGATGCAGGAGGAGCGGAAGAAGAAGGAGGAAGCACTCCACCTTGAAGGCCTAGAATCAAAGCACCTAGAGTTGGAATCCAGACTCAGGCGGCAACAGGAGCAGATCGATTCACTCAGCCAGGAAAGGGCGTCTCGGTGACAGCATGAGCAGATCGATCTAGCATTGGATACCACCATCCCATCTATGCTGAGAAGCAGCGTGGGTTCCGGCCCGGCCGATATCGATGATGCACTGCTAGCTAACTACCCTGTGGATGATATCAAAGACAGGACTAACTGTGAGCTACTCATGAAAGTGAAGAACTTATCCATGAAGGTGGTGGATGGCTATGCTTTAGCAAATCCCCCAGAAGCAACCTTCCATTGCAATCCCATTCCAGCTGGCTATACTCGTGTCGGGGTTGATGAAGTGATGTCAGGATATCACGAGCTACAACTTGACATTCTTGGAGGTGATGAGGAGAGAATACTGGGAGAGGCCATACATCATATCATTCAATGGAAAAGGGATTGCATCGTCTTTCCAAGGCCATCGACTCCTCCCCTCCAAGTCTGGTGCCGCATCAGTCGACTCCTCCTCCAAGTCTGGCACCGCATCAACCGAATCCTCCTCCAAGTCCGGCACGGTGTCAGCCAACTCCTCCTCCTCCAAGTCCGGCATTGCGTTAGCCGACTCCTCCTCCAAGTCCGGCAAGATGTTGG
This sequence comes from Hordeum marinum, assembly GCA_022496015.1. Classification (NCBI taxonomy): domain Eukaryota; kingdom Viridiplantae; phylum Streptophyta; class Magnoliopsida; order Poales; family Poaceae; genus Hordeum; species Hordeum marinum. The sequence goes on along the minus strand of CM039673.1, from coordinate 465,990,102 downwards.
TGTACTCCGCCGACTCAGCCTGCTCTGTCGCCTAAGCAACAGCAGAAGAGAGAGGCCACAACTACGATGAGTAGCGGGACAATAGGCAAGAAATTCAAATATGGTCCAAGCCTCAAGCCTGTTCTGAAGTTGCCTTACCACCTGACTAAGGAGGAACTTGACAGTGCAATGGATGCCAAAGTGCAGGCCCATTTTGGATCGAAACCGCCCCCGCCGCCAAAGGAGAAAGTACCTGGGCATGTCTCACAACACTTTATTGATATGGCTCGACCGACTGTCAATCAGAAGGACTCTGACTATGTGGGGTCTATCAAGAAGTCATATCTTGGAGGACAAAAGGAGTTGGCAAGAAAAGTGGGAAAACTGTTCCCCAGCTAGGAGAACAGGCAGTGCAATCGATCCCCTTGCTCATTATACAAACACCTGTGAGTACCGCCGATCAGCTAGGAGTAACCGATGATCATATAAGGCAGGCTAAAGAGGCCGGTGTCACTATTGAACAACCCCTAGGCCTTGAGGAAATCCCTGGGCTTAAAGAGGAGGAAGTAAAATATCAATATGCCAGCGGCAAACCTCTGGTCAAACCTGAAGATATCAAGCTTCTACCAACGATATTGTACAATTTGCATACATGGTACATGCAAGAAACAACAAATACCAATACAGAGTCCCTCATGGTGAAAGTCAAGAAGAAGCATTACATCCATAAAAAAGATTTGTGGATTCATTATTCAGAGTTGTTTCAGTTATTCAATCAAGACGCACTCGACAAATCTATCGTCAGTTGCTATTGTTTGTAAGTGATTTCATTCTGTAATTTAAGTCTCTAGCTAGCTATGCTCTCGCTCGTTAGCTATAATTATCCTCACTATATTCTTTTCTGTGGTATTATGCAGAATGAAGATGTATGAAATGAAAAAAACTAGACGCTATGGGATTGAGTTCACTGACCCAAATACGGTTAATCAAAAGATATGGGAAACTACATATTTGAGAAAAGACACAGAGAAATTCATGCTAGAATTTTTGAAGCATCTATACACCCAAGCTGAAATACTACTTCCTTACTACTTCGGGTGAGTGTTACTATATCTGGTACTACAAATTCTATTTTTTTCTTACTAGATGTTAATAAGTGTAGTTGATGAGTTATATGCACATGCCCGCTTAATTATACAAAACATGTGCGTATGCAGTTACCACTGGATCTTGTTAATCATTAAAGTTGACAAGGGAAACTTTGAAGTACTGGACTCACTATATAAGGATCCATCCGAATACGCAATCGTGAGGGGGATGGTTGACAGGTAATTTCAATCATTATCGCACTATGTCGGCCTCTTTACTTCATTTCCTGATATCAACTAGTTAATAACTCCTTTATTCATTTTATTTGCCAGCGGGCAGGGCTTGGGCCAAGTTCATCAAACAGGCCCCACGCAACTGGGCACAACAGCTGAAATGGGTGCGAGCCAAGGTAATTAAGTAGTACTAGCTAGCTATGTCCATGCATCTCTTTAATTCTAGTTTCAATATCATTATCATGCTTGATTAATTATTACCTGATTGAAATTTATTCTCATAAAGTGCATGAGGCAGGGGCAGGGGAATAGTTTTTGTGGATATTACGTTTGCCAGAACATTCGCATGATGACGTCTGAAAGGAGCAAAGATGACAGAAAACTTTGGGTACGTTTGCCAGAACACTATCCATATTTTTTATCATGATCTTGCTAATCTATATACACACAACTAATATATTCATCTTGATCTCCTTCTTATAGCTAACGGAGATGCGGGGCAGCTCCTACCAGAGGCTCGCGTACAAGCGATTCAAGAGGAAATTGTTGGGGAACGTTGCATGGGAAACAAAAAATTTCCTACGCTTCACCAAGATCAATCTAGGAGATGAGCATCTATGAGCCCTTGTAGATCGCTAAGCGGAAGCATTAAAGAACACGGTTGAAGTAGTCATACGTCTCCGTGGTCCAAATCGAAAGTCGTCCCACAAAATCCCGATCAAATGCCGAACGTACAGCACCTCCGCATTCAGCACACGTGCAGCTCGATGAAGATCTCTACCTTCTTGATCCAGCAAGAGGGAGCAGAGAGGTAGATGGTTCGCCAGCAGCATGATGGTGTGGCGGCGGTGGTGTTGCAGCTAATCCGGCAGAGCTTTGCTAAGCGTCGCTGAATCAATCTAGAGGAGAGGCTATCGGAGAGGGAGGAAGGGCTGCGCCGTGGCTTAGGGTGCGTCTGCCCTCCTACCTCTCACATATATATAGGGGGAGGGGTGGTGTGCCCAAACCCCTAGGGTTTCCCCCTTGGGGCCATGGCCAAGGGTGGACGTGCCCTAGGGTGGCTTTCCACCCAAGTAAGGTGGCGCCAACCCTAGGGTTGCCCTCCCACCAACCCCCTTGCCACATGGACCTTTGTGGGAGGGGTGGAAATCCCACCAGGGGCTGGTGTGCCCTTTCTCATAGCCCATGTAGGCCTTTGGGGCTGGTGGCCCCTTCCGTTGGACTCCTGAGACCCTCTCGGCACCCCCGGTACGTTACCGGTGACGCCCGAACTTTTCTTGGTACCCAACACGGAACTTACTATATATGAATCTTCACCCATGGACCATTCCGGAGCTCCTCTCCATGTCCGGGATCTCACTTGGGACTCCGAACAACCTACGGTCACCAACACACATAACTCATATCTACCGAAATGTCACCGAACCTTAAGTGTGCAGACCCTGCGGGTTCAAGAACCATGTAGACATGACCGAGACACCTCTATGGTCAATAACCAATAGCGGGAACTGGATGCCGAAATTGGTTCATACATGTTCTACGAAGATCTTTATCGTTCGAACCTCTATGTCAAGGATTCAGACAATCACGTATGTTGTTCCCTTTGTTCTTCAGTATGTTACTTGCCCGAGATTTGATCGTTGGTATCTTTATAACTAGTTCAATCTTGTTACCGACAAGTATCTTTACTTGTTTTCTAATACAAGATCCCGAGACTAACACTTAGTCACATTGGTTGCAAGGCTTGTTGTGATGTTGTATTACCGAGTGGGCCCTGAGATACCTCTCCATCACACGGAGTAACAAATCCCAGTATCGATCCATGCCAACTCAACATACACCCTCATAGATACCTATAGAGCACCTTTATAGTCGCCTAGTTACGTTGCAACGTTTGATACACACAAGGCACTCTTCCGGTGTTAGTGAGTTGCATGATCTCATGGTCATAGGAACAGATACTTGACATGCAGAAAGCAGTAGCAATAAACTGACATGATCATATGCTACGTTCATAGTTTGGGTATTGTCCATCACATCATTCTCCTAATGATGTGATCCCGCTATCAAATGACATCTCATGTCCATGGCTAGGAAACCTTAACCATCTTTGATCAACGAGCTAGCCTGCTAGAGGCATACTAGGGACACAGTGTTTGTTTATATGTCCACACATTTATATAGTTTCCAATTAACACAATTATAGCATGGACAATAAACGATTATCATGAACAAGGAAATATAATAATAAACACTTTATTTATTGCCTCTAGGGCATATATCCAACAGAAATAGGTGGATTTCTGGTCGACCAGGTCATAGATCCCAAAGGAGAATACCATTACGAGATCAAGAAGTAATTGCTGCATATGTAATGATCCTCAAATTTTAGGAGAAATTGTATATATATATGTTCATCGTACGAGCAATTCGATGATATATATATATATATATATGACCGGTTCTACGAGAAATTCTATTTATGTATATATGCACAACGTGTGTACAGTATGTAGTAGTGTAATATATGTTTGAAATGAAAAATAAATAAATTGAAAACACAAAATTAAAAGGAAAAATAAACCATAATTAATTCATAAACCCCTAAATGGTTAAAATAAAAAATAAAACAAAATTAAAAGAACTAAATACTTTTAGTCCTGGTTGGTGTTACCAACAGGGACTAAAGGTCCCCCCAGCTGGCGCCGGCAGATGCCATGTGGTGGGCCTTTGGTGTCGGGCCGTGTCGAACCGGTACTAAAGGGGGTGGGCTTTAGTCCCCACCCTTTAGTGCCGGTTCGAGAACCGGCACTAAAGGCCCTTACGAACCGTGACAATAGGCCGATTCTGCACTGGTGATAGTAAATTCATTGGTCATGTTCTTTCAGACCCCCTTAGTATTGTGCTTGGATTATCAATATCTAATGAAATAGTAGAAGTATCAGGAGGTCCTATCAAATTTGTGTAGAATTTGATAATGTAATCCATGATGTTGTTATCTCCTTCAATCTTCCCGTCATCTTGCTCCAAGCTTCTAATCTTGTTTTTTCTATGTCTGCCATTGGCCTTAGCATGAAAATATTTAGTATTACCATCTCCTTCCAAAATCTCATCAATCTTGGCCCTCTATCTCCATTTGTCCTCCTATTGACTTACAACCTGTCTAATTGTGCACTAAGCTCAATTTGTTCTTGTCTATCAGAAGCAGACATATCAAAGGTTTCACAATGTTTATCAATCCTATCCAATTTGTCCAACAAGTCTCTTTTTATATCTCTGTACCAGGCATTCATATTTATATTCCACCCTTTCTAAGTTTCTGTTGCCACCTATCTATACTTTTCCGGATAATCTATCATCATTCCACACTTCAACCACAATCTTATCAAGCCCCTGTTTTAAACCAATCGTTTTCAGACCTGAAGGTGGGATCAGTCTCAACCAGGTCACCAGTGTCAAGGAACAGTGGGACACTATCAGATTATTCTCTAACCAAAGCAAATACCTCTCGGAGAGGATAATTTTCTTCCCACTCCACACTGCATAATATCTTCTCCAGTTTCTCAAATGTGGGTTGTGGCAAAGAATTTCTCCGTGTGTATTTTCTACCATGCAAAGGATGGAATTGACACTTTTTTGAAATACTCTAGATAATTCAGCTAGAAATTTATGCGAGACACCTGAGCATCACCATAAATCGCCACCAAGTCCCAAATGAATTTATTCTTAGTGTCTTGCACAGTCATTTAGATGTGATAGTCACATTTAATACATCTAATGTAGTGTAGTTAACACCAACGAACCCCCCAGACTTGCCTCTAGCAGGGGTGTGGTTCTAGTGAAAATCTCTTCCAGCACAAACCCCTTGCAGTTCATTCCTAGAAAATTCATGTCTCGTAGTCTCCCGTAATCCAAGGAAATCTACTTTCATATCCATAATCATTTCTCTAAGGAATCTCTTTTTGGCATATGCCCCCAAACCTCTCATATTCCAAAAGATCCCCCCCCATTTCTTTTTCTTCCTTTCTTTCGAGATTTTTTTATATTTTTAAAAGAAACAATAGATTTCCTCCTAGAACTTCTAGGGGGGCTATGTTTATGCCTATTGTTCCGATGAGTAAACATTTCCCTAAGTTGTTCCCACCCTTCTTTTCTTTTCATCCATATCACTACTAGCTCCCCCACATACAACCTCATTTATACTGTGTTCCCCTATGTCTATCACAGGGGTTATATCTTGTTTTCCATCATTTCTTTTTTCCAAATCATTGTTAGTAGAAAGCCATAACTCTATTCTAGCTTTTTCCATAGCTTTGATAATATTGACATTATGGTCAATCGTATCATTATTTTTACAAAAATCCACACCTACTTTTATAGCAACATTAACAAGAGAGTTATTTGCGGAATGTCGAATGTTAGGAATTTTTTCCTTACCATATTCATCTTTCTCAACAACTCTCTTCTTGGCTAACTCTTCTATGTTACAATCTTCCTTGTCCTTGTGTCTATCACATCTTCGCAAAAGATCCAGATTTTTTGGTCTAGTTCCCCTTTCTCAACCTTCCCGACCATAGTCTCAAATGAGTCATGTTCCTGACTAACATTGTAATCTAATTGATCTGTGTAAATGTTAGTGCATCTAGTGCCCCTTAGTAATTTTGGTGTATTGAAGACGTATAGGTTAGGGAACTAATGTGTTTGTGAGTGTACACAGGCTCTATAAGTCGATGAGGAGTTTGATATATTTGGAGATTATCAACCCCTAAAAATGTATGTCTTCAATTGAAGACTTTGGTGAAGACTTTGTGAAGACTTTGCTGAAGACTTTGGTATTCCCTGAAGACTTTGAAAATGAAGAAGTTGGTTTGACCTTGAAGATATGAACGAGGACTATGAAGCGTGAAGACTTTTGTTTTTTGTAGTTTGATTTCCTTTTATTTGAGTCATAGGAAACACCATACTGTTAAAGGGGGCCGAGGTAATACTAAGGAAAATTTCCAACTGATGCTCAACTCCAAAATCCTCAACCTATCCAATCCTTTGAGTGAAGCCTTTGGAAATGTCTTACGGTTCAGTCAAGTTCTTCAGTGACAGAGATGAAGTTCTTTTGGTCCCTGATGAAATTGATCTGACTGAGGAGTTAGGATTTCGTCAGTGCGAATTGCCTACAAGTGAGGAACATGATATCTTTGAGGACTTTCATAGTTCGAAATTTCGACCATTGATGTGCTTAGCGCCAGCTGTCCCCAATCATAATATCCACATAACGATCATATCATTGGGGGCATTTATGTCTTATCATGTCAGGTTGCACCCTGGCTATAAATAGCCACCCCCACAACCACTAGTTGGTTGGCTACTCCGAGAGAGAACTGACAATTGTCATTTGAGAGCAACCCATCCTCCGAGGACTTTGAGAGAAAATCATCAGTGAGGAAAAACCCACAACCAAACCACCAAACCCAAAGTGATTGAGCATCACTGAAGAAATTCCTGTGTGGAACCAATGCTTGTTACCTTTGAGGATTGTGTATCCTCCAGACAGTTAGACGTCATGGTCTAGTGCATCCTACAGTCAATTGGCGATCATGGGGTGACCTTGGTCTAGAGCATCCAACAGTCAATTGTGGATCGCCGGGTGACCAATTTGTGAGGGTTTTGGAAGTCTACTCTGATGACTTACCTTGAGTGTTGGGCGAGGACTGTGTGACCTTAGCTCAAGGAGAATACGGTAAGGACTATGTGTGTTGGGACTATGTGTCCTCTGGTTTAAATACCAGGCCGCTCCAAACTAGACATGCGACTGTCACAGCAGTTGGAACTGGGTCATCAAACCATTGTCTTCATCGAGCTACCTGGTTCTATTTGCTCAACCCCTCTATTCCTCATATACTTCTTGATGAAATTGATCGTTACTATTTGAAGAATTTGACCGAAGACTTTCACAATTTCCTCACCTCAAATTCTTCAAGTTACCTTGTTCCTCACCTACTTATCTTGTATAACACTACTCGTAATCTGTGCATGTTTCATTTCATCATGATGACTATGCTGTTTCTATGTTTCTCATGCACTTGAGTACTTTATTCGCTGCTAGTTATTCATCAAATTTCAAATTCCTCAAGTTGAAAATCCTCAAGTGATGAATTTGTAAATATCACCTATTCACCCCTCTCTAGTCGATATAACACACTTTCAATTAGCATCAGAGCGAGGTACTCCCTTGTTCTGTGTCATTTTGGTTTAACCACCTGGAGTTCTAGTTATGTCGACTGCAAGTATGATCAAGGTTTCCGCCGGATGGCCTACCTTCGATGGGACGGACTACCCCTACTGGAAGAACAAGATGCCCATGCATCTTGAGTCAATTGACAATGATCTCTGGTATGTTGTGGAAAATGGTATTCCCTGTGTTACCCCCACAATCAACGATGCTGATGTGAAGAGATTCAAGCAACTCGATTCTCAAGCGAAGAATATCATCTATGGCCATCTGAGCAAAGGTCAGTATGGCAGAGTGAGTGCTTTGGAGTCTGCTAAGATTATATGGGATAGGCTGTCCAAAGTCAATGAAGGTGTTTCCACTCAAGACTCTCGTGTTGATGTTCTTCGCAATCTCTTCAACCGCTTCAAGAGACTTGACTATGAAAATGTTCAGCAAGCTTTTGATCGTCTCACTGATATCTCCAATGAGCTTCAAGCATTGGGTGCCACTGATATCACTGACCATGAAGTGGTGAAGAAACTGCTAAGATCTCTTGATTCCTCATTCAATACTCTCGCTTTGATGATTCAAGAACGTGGAGACTACAAGTCACTTGATCCTGCTGATATTCTTGAGAGACTCAATACTCATGAATTCCAACAAGCTAAGAAGAGAGACCTCTATGGGCCAAGCTATGGAAGATCTCGTGCTCTGAAGGCGAAAGCAATTTCCTCATCTGATGGTGAAGATTCTGATAGTAGCCTTGGTGATCCTGAAGAGCTAAGTCAGGAGCTAGCAATGCTCATGAGGAAATTCCAGAAGTTCTCAAGGAGATGCGGATTTGGAAAGTCATCAAAGAGTGGTTTCAGGAAATCAGATTCCTTAGATGACTACAAGAAAAGAACCTGTCACCGTTGCAAGAAACCTGGTCACTTCATCTCTGACTCTCCTCTCTGGGAAAAAGATTCAAATAATAAGAAGAAATACAAGGATGACAGTTCTGATGACTCAAAGAAAAAGAATAAATCTTCAAAGTCCTCGTCTTCAAAGTCCTCAAAGCACAAGAATAATGATTCTAGAAAGTCTCGAGCTTTCATTGGCAAGGTAATGGACTTAGAAGAACAATCTGAAGAATATGAAGAAGAGGAAGAATCTGAGGTGGAATCTGAATCTGGTGTTGCAAGCCTTGCTCTCGCCACTGCTTTCGTCAGCAAGTCCATCTTCAACGATGTTGAAAATGACTACTCCAATGACTCTGACGCCAACAATGATGATTATGCTCCCACCTATTGCTTCATGGCAAAAGGCTCAAAGGTACACAAACATCATTACTCATATGAATCAAGTGAAGGTGAATCTGATGAATATGTGAAACCTAGCTATGCTAAACTTGTTAAACTTGCCACTAAGCAACAAAGTGCACTTGAAAATCTTTAAAAGATGCTAGACAAAAGCGATGATCTGTTGAACGATGAAGTGGATCGGACTCAAACTCTGTCTGATGATCTCAAAAGTCTTTATACAAGGTATGATAACCTTCAGAGTCATCATAATGCTCTCTTAGCCTATCATGAGAAGATTTCTTATGAATTTCTTCAAAGAAAGCAAGATCTTGAGAAACTAAGGGTGTCACATGAGGATCTCCAAAGGGAAATGATTCCTTACTGGCTCAATAGATCAGTACCGCTCAAGAAGAATTTGTTCCACCTTGTTTGAAATGCATCGAACGTGAAACTGCTAATTCTTCACTTGAATGTTCAAATGCTTCTATTGCTACAAATTCTTCAACTATTCCAGTGGTCTCAAATTCCTCATTTGAGGATACCACAAGTATCACTGACGACAATGCAGGGTTGAAGGAATTGTATGTGACGGGCATGTACAAAAGTCTCAAAGGGCATCAAACCCTTTGTGATGTCCTCAAAATGCAGATTCTGAACAGGAACCCTAGGAAAGAGGGTATTGCCTTTGTGAGGAAACTCAACGCTAATGGACCTTACTGGAGACTTGAGCAGTACCCCAAAACCTCATGGGTTGCTACGAAAGGACCTCCTGTAGATCCATCCACTTTATCTGGCTTTACTTGTGAAACTTGATATTCCTCTCATGAGTCACTTGACTCCAACTACAAATTCTTCAAATATCAGAAAGGTGAAGTATTTGCTATATTTGTTGGAACTAACTGCAGGAACGGTTCACCTATGAAGAAAATCTAGGTTCCCAATAGTTGTCTACAAAATATTCAAGTGAATGTCCTCACGACACCACACATGAAGAACAAGAACCCCAAATCAAATTCCTCATATGGACCAAAGTCTTCACTTGGACCAAATTCCTCAAATGGTTAGAATTATCATTCTCGTTCTAATGCATCTGTTTTGCAGGGAAAATCTAAGAGTTCTGAATATGTGCATTATTCTTCAAATCATTATGTTCATAAGTCCTCGAAGAATTTCTCTGCTTATTCATATGAGTACTCTAACCGTCATCCAGTGAAACGAAACACACTTGCTTCAATGCCTCCCTTCTCATATGGTGCTCGCAGAATGATGAACTCTTTGCCACCCCTTCAGATGTGGGTGGTGAAGAAATTGAACTAATTTCTTATGCAGGGTCAGGTCTCCAGATGAACTTGAATGTCTGATGAATTTGCTGGAGACCTGAGGAAATGCTTGAAAGGACGCAAGCTAACCATGAAGAAATGAATTCCTCATTTATCACGTCCTCACACTACTTGCTTACTATCTTGTGTGATGAAATCTTGTCTGATGAAATTGATGTAATATTCTTCACTCTGAAGCATATGAGTTTGTAAGTCATACTAATTCATCTACAGGATGATCCTCCAAAAGCTACTGAGTGGATCCTCGATATTGGATGCACAAACCACATGACTGGTGACAAGAATCTACTGATGAATTTGCCACTTGTTCCATCTCATCTGAAGCATATCACCTACACAGACAAAGGAAAAAGCAAGTTATTGGGACTAGGTAAGGTTGCAATCTCAAAGGACCGAACCATGGATAAGGTGATGCTTGTCGAATCCCTCGGGTTCAACCTTATGTCTGTGTCAATGTTGTGTGATCTTGATATGGTTGTCGTATTTGGAAAATACCGTTGTGTTGTCATCATGGAATCTGACAATTCCAAAGTCTTCAAAGGCTTTAGGACAGGAGACTTGTATATTGTTAATTTCTCTACAGGTCCTCAGCCTGCCACATGCCTACTTGCAAAGTCCTCAGAAGTCTGGTTGTGGCATCGACGACTTGGACATGTTGGTATGAGGAACTTGCACATGCTCGTGAAGAAAAAGCATGTCATTGGCATTAAAGGTGTCAAATTCCTCAAGGACCACCTTTGTGGTGCATGTGAGTCTCGGAAGATGACCAGATCCAAGCATCCCTCAAAGAAAATAATGACCACAACTCGACCCTTTGAATTGCTTCACATGGATCTCTTTGGCCTCACTCATTACTCCACACTAACAAATTCTTCAAGTTTGTATGGATTTGTCATTGTTGATTATTACTCTCGCTACACTTGGGTGCATATTATTCTATATAAGTCTGAAGTGCAGGATGTCTTCAGACAATTTGCTTCAAGGGCCTCCACGAACTTCGATGACAAGATCAAGCATATCAGGAGTGATAATGGGACTGAGTTCGAGAACACAAATCTTGATGAATATCTTGATGAACCTGGTATTACTCATGAGTTATCTGCCCCTTATAATCCTCAGCAGAACGGCGCAAGAACATGACTCTTGTTGAGATGGCTCGCACCATGCTTGATGAATACAAGACTCCTCGTCGCTTCTGGCCTAAGGCAATTGATATAGCATGCCACATCATCAACAGGGTATATGAACTTATGACTGGCAAGAAACCCAATGCAAGTTATCTCAAAGTCTTCGGCGCAAAATGCTCGATTAGAGATCCTCACCATAGTTCTAAATTTGCACCAAAAGCACATGAAGGTTTCATGCTTGGTTACGAAAAGGACTCGCACACCTATAGAGTATTCAACACCTACCACCACAAGGTTGTTGAAACTGTAGATGTGCGGTTCAATGAAACTGATGGCTCGCAAAGTGAGCACCTGCCTTCTATGTTAGATGAACAGTCTCCTGAGGAATCCATTAAGCTGAAGGCTACCAAAGACGTCATACCCACTGGGGAAGTCATTCCAACAAATGAAGACATTCATGCTGATACACCTGAAGAAAATGGTGCTGATGAAAATCCCCAGCCGCGTCAACTTGACATCCAAGAGTTGCAAATGAAGTGCACATTGACAAAATCATCGATGACATCAATGCACTAGGTCCCCTCACTCACTCAAGAGCTTCACATTTGACTAAATTTTGTGGTCACTTTGCCTTTGTCTCTATCATATAGCCCACCAAAGTTGATGAAGCATTCAAGGAGCCTGAGTGGATTCAAGCTATGCAAGAGGAATTGCATTAATTCAAGCTCAACAACGTGTGGGAACTTGTCAAGCGGCCAGATCCTCACAAGCATAACTTCATAGGTACGAAGTGGATCTACCGCAACAAGCAAGATTAAAATGGCCTTGTTGTGAGGAATAAGGCTCGTCTTGTAGCTCAAGGCTACACACAGGTTGAAGGAATTGACTTTGATGAAACATTTGCGCCTGTTGCTAGACTTGTAGCTATTCGCATATTGCTTGCTTATGCTAACCATCATGATATCATCTTATATCAAATGGATGTGAAAAGTGCATTCCTCAATGGTAAGCTTGAGGAAGAAGTATATGTTGCTCAATCCTTAGGTTTTGAAGACCCTAAGCATCCTTAGGTATACTCTGAAGGAATTCCTCATGAAGAAAGCCTTCAAACCCGGTTCACTCGACCCAACTCTTTTCACAAAATCCTATGACAATGAACTGTTCATATGCCAAATATACGTAGACGATATTATCTTTGGTTGTACTGACAAACATTACAATGATGAATTTGCCTATATGATGAGTGAAGAATATCAAATGTCTATGATGGGAGAGTTGAAATTCTTCCTAGGTCTTCAAATTCGTTAGAAAGACAATGACATCTTCATCTCTCAAGAGAAATACCTCAAGGATGTTCTGAGGAAATTCGACATGCAAGATTGCAAAGGCGTCAAAACTCCAATGCCTTCAAAAGGCCACCTCTGCACTGACGAAAATGGTAAAGATTTCGATCAAAAGGTATATCGCTCCATGATTGGCTCATTATTGTATCTATGTGCATCTAGGCCTGATATTATGCTGAGTGTTTGCATGTGTTCCCGATTCCAAGCAACACCGAAGGAATCACACCATAAGGCTATGAAACATATTCTTCGATACTTAGCTCACACACGAACGCTTGGATTATGGAATACCAAGGGCTCAAATCTTCACCTCATCGGATACTCTGATGCTGACTATGCTGGAGATCGCGTGGATTGCAAGTTAACCTCAGGCACATGTTATTTCCTTGGACGATCCTTAGTCTGTTGGTCCTCGAAGAAGCAGAACTGTGTGTCACTATCTACTGCTGAAGCTGAGTACATTGCTACTGGTTCATGTTGCGCTCAGTTGTTGTGGATGAAGCAAACCCTCAAGGACTACGACATTAAGTTGAATAATGTGCCTCTCTACCGCGACAACGAGAGTGCCATCAAGATTGCTTACAACCTAGTTCAGCATTCCAAGACCAAGCACATCCAGATTCGTCATCACTTTCTTCAAGATCATGTACTCAAGGATGACATCTCCATCGACCACATTCCCACTGAAGAACAACTGGCCGATATTTTCACAAAGCCCTTGGATGAAAAGAGATTTTGCAAGTTGCGGTGTGAGCTAAATATCTTAGAATCTTTGAATGTTCTTTGAAAAAGGACACACATCCTAACACTTATGCAAAATTGATGACTTAGATGTGCAACACACGAAGTAACGTTTTTCTTCAATCAATGAAGAATAACCCTCTAAGTGTGAAGAAATTAATGAAGAATTTAATTCTCAGAACCCTATGACAATTGTATGCAGTTTCTGAAGTCATCATTCTTATACGGTGGGTCACGCCACCAACAATAGTGGAAATTCTTCAAAGTTGAGTTTTTCGTCATTTTGCAAATTCTTCAAATTTTCAAATTCCTCAAATTTTCAAATTCTTCAAACTATGAAACTTATGTTCTTCATTGACTATACACATTTATATTTGAGTTTTCAATGTCCTCAACATCATTCACTTATTGCTAATTCTTCAAGTTGATTTTCATCTAAGTGAATGTGATCGGACCCTTTCCCCTCAATGCTAAACTCAACCCAGTCTGTTCACAAATTCTTCATATGCGTTCTACTTTGAAACTCGTTCAAAGTCTTCACTGTGTCCTTTGCGAACAGAAAATTTAAAATTTTCACTAACAAAATTTTTGGCATTTCCCGCTCAAACGGTTCCGATTCCCACGACTAGATAACCCATGATCCCCCACTATCGACACTACTCAGAACGTGGGTGACACATGTCGCATGGAGAGCAAGGGTCAGGGGAAATCCGGTCCAAAATCTTCGGACGGATCGGTTTTCACCTTCACTATAAATACCCCCTCCCCTTTCACTGTGCTCGGTTACTCCTCAGTCCTACTCTCTCCCGAGCTCCGACCTAGTGCTTTCGCTAAAATCATAACCGCCGGTGTGGAAGAGCTTCACTGCCTTGACCTTGCCGTCGCCGTACTCGCATAGGCCGCGGAAAGTCTTCATCCTGCCGCTGCTGTAGCTGTCTCCCTCTGCCAAGCTAGGGCGTGGGAGATCTGGACTGACGAACTTCCTCAATCTCATCTCATAGTTCGTCGTGTTCTTCATCAGGGTAAATAAAATCTATTTTTACTGCCCTAGTTTGATCTTCAAGTTTTCCTCAAAATCCTCAAAAGGTGTTTATTCTTCAAGAATATCATTCTACAACACCTTACATGTTCAGACACTTGATGATTTCCCTAAGTTATGATTTTCTTCAAGATTCCTTAATGTGTGAATCCTCAAAAATTTGCACAACTCTGGAACCTAAGACAAAGAACACTTAGTGAAATTCCTCAAGGCACTCATGGTCAAATTCCTCACACTTGATTTTATTGAACAAAAACTTCTAAGAACACATATGACCTCTTCAAATTCCTCGCACCTATACTCTGTTCACAGGTACAAACATGTCCACTGATGAATCACTAGGTTCTCATAACTTAACTCATTTGCAGCGTTTCTTGAGGAAAAATTGTGCACTTCTTCAGAATCTTCAAGAATTCAGAATCCTCAACCGAAGAAAAAGGCGGATGGAAAGAAGCCGCAAAAAGGTGGAAAGAAGCCTGATGTGCACACTGCTTTTGAGATTCCAGATGATTTGTATGAGGAATATTGCACGCCTGATGAAGAAATTCATGGCAAAGAGACAACTAAGTAGAAAAAGATTTGTCTGCAGAAAATTGAGAGGGGATGGGCAAAGGGGTGGAAGGAATATCGCTATTTCACTCCGAAATATATGATGAAATTCGCTGTGAAACCTCCTTGTAGTAGGCCTCCCTTGGCTCAAAATCAGATTGCCGATCGCACTAGTCTCAAGACTATTGAAGACTTTCCTAATGTATGGGAGAAATAGCAAGCCAAGCTAGCAAGGTGAGCAAAAGAGGCTATGAAGAAATTCAATGAAGACTCTGCTGCTGCTGCCACTGCTGGAGCCTCTGCAAGTGCTCCAAAGAAAATGATGATGAAGTAATCTACTGTGAAGACAAACCCTTCATCTTCAAACTCATCACGGCAGATTCCTCAAGCTCAGCCCTCAAAGGCCTCAGCTGCATGATCTATAGCCGCTTAGTCTTCAGCTGCTGCTGCAAAGTCCTCAACTCCCGTGCATCATGCCAAAGGACTAAGGGATTCTCAATTGCTTCTGGAGCATCAGCAAGTTCTTCAGCCAAAGCACATTCCTCAAGCAGTCCTTCCCTGATGAAATTGAAAGCAACTGCTGGATGAGGCATTCGACCAAGTTCTCAACCCAAGATGGTGGCTTTCATAATACCACCAGATTCCTCAGATGAAGCTGATGATGAGGAACTTGAGGCAATCATCAAAAACAAACAAGAAAGAGTGGCTCAAGCAAAGTGCACTCAACTTCCTCTTCTGCTTGATCCAAAACAAGTGATGAAATTCATTGACATCTGGCACAAGGATCCCAAAATGCCCATTGATGACTTGAAGCTGCCTCCTGGTCCTGATCATGTCCTCACAACCTTCATAGCTGAAGAAAAATGGAAGTATGAGAAGGCCAGACAAACCAACAAGGCTCAGTACAAGAAAGATCATTTCTTGAAGAAAAATGTTCTGAATCTGTCTCGTGGGAACCTTGTGAAGATGCGGTCTAAGATCAAAGACCTCAGTGAAGAATTCAATGCATACTATGCTGATTGGCAAGGCGCCAAAGTTCGCTTCATCAAAATTGCTGACAAAGTCATCACTGATCACAACTCAAGGGTTGCATCTCGTTCGCAACCGCAAATTCCTCAAGCTAAGGAATCTGCTCAGCCACCTAAAGAAACTACCAGCGCTGCTGAAGAAAGTTAAACCACTAATGAACCTACCATGGCAACCTCCATTGTTGCGCCTGAAGAAATTGATACCTCAAGGGCGACTGCATCAGTCGTGCCTAAAGAGATTATACCCCCTTCACCTTCAGCTGAAATAGACAAATCTTCAAAGGTGAAGACAATCAACCTTCCTTTTGCATTAGAAACAAAGAAAACTAAGGCTGTTGAGAAGAAGGCACTCAAGAGAAAATCTTCAACTTCAGATTCCTCAGCCATGAAGAAGTTGAAGACCCTACCAAAATCTTCAACTGAACCATTTGATGCCACTCCAATGTCCTTAGCACCAGCCTATGAGATTGTTCCATTTGGTGTTGACTATGTCATCCCAAATGATGAAGATGAAGAAGATCATTCTGCTTCTTCAACAGAGCAGATTGATGAAGAAATTGAAGTTGAAGCAAATGCTTCAACTCCACTGGTATCATTACCCCTGCCTCAGTTTACTGCTAAATAGGCCGGCGTTGAAGAAATGGATGAGGACGTGGACATTGGCAACACAACACCAGTCATCAATGATGAATATTGGGAAGCCGCTGACCCAAGCTCCCCAATGACCACTCCTCTGTCATAGATTCCTCAGTCCCGAGCCCAGACTGAAGAAATTCACGAAGGATCTGATGACATGGCTGCTCCAGCTACTGAAGACATTCTATCTGCATCAGCTGATGACTTTGCTGCTCCAACTGCCACTGAGGAAACTGCTCCAACAATTCCTCAGTCTAAAGAAATTCCTCCCATGCCGAAGGAAATCAAGGGCCGCTTCAAGCCAAATCTTCAGCTGAAGCCCAGGATGCCATTAAAAGGCTCAATGCGCCCCAAATTCCTCAAAAGCAATTTCTTCAATGAGCACATTTTCTTCACTGGTCCTAATCCATATGATTCAGCAAGGGCCGGTCAAAGCAGATTTTGGACTGCCACTCAGATGAATTACTATGCATCAGTTCTGTTCGACAAGAAGAAAGTCTTCGAGCACCATCAAATTCCTCATGCTGATATGGAAACAATTCCATCATTCACGTCGGTGCTCCAAGTTCTTCATGATGCAGGAATTCTTCCCCTCTGCGTGGACATCTGCGATTAGAATGAAGAGCTCATTCTTCAATTCTATGCTACTCTGCACATCAGTGGCGAAGCTTCTGACATCAACTCCTGGGTCTTGGACTGGATGACCGAATCAACTCACCTCACTGCTCCAGCATCTGAATTACTTCGGTCTGTCCCAGTGCCAATTCCTTTAGAAGATACTCGTCATCTATTAGATGAACCTGCCCTACCCAATCAACTGATGCAAGTGCTGATGAAACCGTTGGCTCCTGGAAAACCTCAATAGACAACCTTCCTAGTGAAGGATTTGTTATATGTGCCTAGGACGGTCTACCGCATTCTCACCAACACCCTATGTCCTCAGAAGGGCCACAATTCTGAAGAAGAAGTGGAGCGAGTCATGAAGAACATGCTATTCAACATCATTCATGGGATTCCCATCAACTTCCATGATTTCTTCATGAGGACATTGGCAAATGCAGCACTAGCCCCATTTGAACAGAAGCCTTATGCACCATGGATCATGAAATTCATCAGATCAAGGTCTTCAGTTCCCTTCAAGGTGGACTTTCAAAATCACTTCGGCTTCTTGCCCCCGATTGAAGTCCTCAAGAGCACAATTGACTCATTTGAAGGAAAATGCAAGGTTGTCATGTATGAAGGCACTCGTCTGTTGGATGGTCAGTTTTGCAAAGATGCATCTTACTCCACCAATGATGACACTGCTACCCAGGATTCAACTGCAAAAGCCTCAGCACAAAAGCCTCAAGAGTTTGCCCCTCGTGTGATGATTGACCGTGAGCTTCTCATAAGTCCTCATCAGAAGGTTGATCGTAATCACAAGTGGGTGAGTCGTCAGCTTGGTTCCATTGTGCAAAACATGACTGTGACGCGGAACTCTGTGAAAAAGAATCACTACTATGTGCATGAAATCCTCAACTGCACTTGGGCCATTCTATCTCACCTCAAGACTCCTGAAGAACTGAAGGAGTTGGATCTTGAGGAAAATCTTGAGTGGGCCCGTCTACCAAATAGGAAATTCAAGAAAGTTCAAATTCCTCTGATGGTAACGAGTTCATATTCTTCATCGTGTGAGATGGATGAAGCCGAGGACATTGATGACACTGTGGCGGGCCCTGCATCGACAAACGACCCCGACAACGCTGCCGCTCCTTCCTCACCAACAAGATGAAATTCTTCAAGGGGCGTTAGTCCTCACTTTTTCCTCCCTTTTGGTCTTCGATGACAAAGGCGGAGAAAATTTGAGTTAGTCTTCAAGCGGGTCTATATATATGGGCTGATTTTTGTTTAAGTTACAACTCTCACTCTTCTGAAGCTTTTGTTGGTTGAGTTATAAACTTAAGTACGATGGTGGTCTGACTCTTTTGGATTGTTTCATCGCATGCTTATTTCCTCAAATATCTTAATGCATGCATGCTGAATTTCGTCAGACACCATTTTCATCATGCATTTCAAATTCTTCATATCATATGTTTAAATGCGTCTATGAATTACAAGATATAGGGGGAGTTCTCCATGTTTCTAACCTGCCATGTACATTTGCAGTCCAACGCAAATTCCTCAAATATGCACATCTTCAGGGGGAGTTCTTCTATATCTTGCATTCAAATTCCTCAAACTCAGAAATTACACTTCATATTGTTATCCCCGTTGAAAACTTAACCTAATTGTCATCAATCACCAAAAAGGGGGAGATTGTTAGTGCATCTAGTGCCCCTTAGTGATTTTGGTGTATTGAAGACTTATAGGTTAAGGAACTAATGTGTTTGTGAGTGTACACAGGCTCTATAAGTCGATGAGGAGTTTGATATATTCGGAGATTATCGACCCCTAAAAATGTATGTCTTCAACTGAAGACTTTGGTGAAGACTTTGTGAAGACTTTGCTGAAGAGTTTGGTATTCCCTGAAGACTTTGAAAATGAAGAAGTTGGTGTGACCTTGAAGATATGAACAAGGACTACGAAGCGTGAAGAATTTTGCTTTTAGTAGTTTCATTTCCTTTATTTGAGTCATAGGAAACACCGTACTGTTAAAGGGGGCTGAGGTAATACTAAGGAAAATTTCCAACTGATGCTCAACTCCTAAATCCTCAACCTATCCAATCCTTCAAGTGAAGCCTTTGGAAATCTCTTACGGTTCAGTCAAGTTCTTCAGTGACAGAGACAAAGTTCTTCTGGTCTCTGATGAAATTGATCTGACTGAGGAGTTAGGATTTCTCTAGTGCGAATTGCCTACAAGTGAGGAACATGATATGTGTGAGGACTTTCATAGTTCGAAATTCTGACCGTTGCTGTGCTTAGCGCCAGCTGTCCCCAATCATAATATCCACATAACGGTCATATCATTGGGGGCATTTATGTCTTATCATGTCAGGTTGCACCCTGGCTATAAATAGCCACCCCCCACAACCACTAGTTCGTTGGCTGCTCTGACAGAGAACTGACACTTGTCATTTGAGAGCAACCCATCCTCCGAGGACTTTGAGAGAAAATCATCAGTGAGGAAAAACCCACAATCAAACCACCAAACCCAAAGTGATTGAGCATCACTGAAGAAATTCCTGTGTAGAACCGACGCTTGTGACCTTTGAGGACTATGTATCCTCCAAACAGTTAGGCGTCATGGTCTAGTGCATCCTGCAGTCAATTGGGGATCACGGAGTGACCTTGGTCTAGAGCATCCAGCAGTCAATTGTGGATCGTCGGGTGACCAGTTTGTGTGGGTTTTGGAAGTCTACCCTGAAGACTTACCACGAGTGTTGGGCGAGGACTGTGTGACCTTAGCTCAAGGAGAATACGGTAAGGACTGTGTGTCCTGGGTCTGTGTGTCCTCTGGTTTAAATACCAGGCCGCTCGAAACCAGACGTACGACTATCACAGCAGTTGGAACTGGGTCATCAAACCATTGTCTTCATCGAGCTACCTGGCTATATTTCCTCAACCCCTCTATTCCTCATATACTTGTTGATGAAATTGATCGTTTCTATTTGAAGAGTTTGACTGAAGACTTTCACAATTTCCTCACCTCAAATTCCTCACCTTACCTTGTTCCTCACCTGCTTATCCTGTATCATGCTACTTGTAATCTGTGCATGTTTCATTTCATCATGATGACTATGTTGTTGCTATGTTTCTCATGCACTTGAGTAGTTTATCCGCTGCTAGTTATTCATCACATTTCAAATTCCTCAAGTTGAAATTTCTCAAGTGATGAATTTGTAAAAATCACCTATTCACCCCCTCTAGTCAATATAATGCACTTTCAGTAAGCATCTCCTTGTTTGAGAAATTCCAAGTCAACTGGATGTTTTGCAAGATATTGTATTTATTTCCACTTCCATCTTCTCCGTCCTCATCCTCTTTCTTATCATCAATCACCTGGTTATCAGTCTGTGAGCCTCCCATCTCAACCACATCTTTCAAGTTTTTGCTGAAGTAGCCCATGTTGTTTCCTCACTTCTCTCTCTAAGCTAGTCTTCATAATTTCCATTTCTTTCCTCCTCTTCTCTTCCACCACCAATCGTGTTACCTATATGGTAGCCACTTCCTCAACTTTCTCTAACCTAAGTAGCAGCTTCATTGCTTCTTAAGATCGAACATTCTTGTCAGTATGTTTACTTAAACTGCTTTCCATTGTTCCCTAGCACATTCTCATATTGTTGTAGGGACATACCCCCAATGTCACATGATTTCCATCATGAGTGTTGTTTTTGCTTCTGTTGTTCTAGTCTGCACCTGTTGTGTCTACCACATCATCTAAATTGATGTAGTGAAAAAAATCTCTTACTCCCCTCCTCCATTTTATACCATCCTTGCTCAGCATAGTAATATAATACCAGCTCTTTAGTAGTAATTTCAGTGCCAACGGGTATTTTATGCAAGTCTCTCACCCCCACTTTCACTATGATTTGCTCCTTAGCATCAATATGTTATACATCAACTTCCACCACTGGACCTGAAGCAGACCCAATTTCACACACCCCTAAATAGTGTCTCACACTGTCAAGAACCCCGGTCATTTGTATCTAGGTGGAGTCAAGCTTCCCTTTAGCTTTGTAATTCGGACTCAAGAAATCAACTTACACAATAGCTCCAGTCCCAAGGAGAGTGAAAATTTCAAAAAAAATCAATTCTACCAATTTGGTTTTATTGGGAACTCTCATAAGGAAGGTTTTTGGACTCTAGAATTTAGCTCTCCAGGTCCACCCCCACTCAAACATCCTACCAAAACCCTATGTTAGGGTACTCTCATTTAATTGCCCAGAATGCAACACAATTATTGCCATTGGATTAGCATGCTCGGCAACAGAAATTTCCTTAGTGTTCTTAACTAGCAAACAGCCTGAACCTCTAGCTCCATATCCGACATATTTAGCCATATGGTTTGGCTGTCTAAGGATAGTGTAGTCTTCAGTCCTATGTGACCCTCTCTCCTACACCACACATAATGTTAATTTTTCATTCTTTGCTTCCATGTCCGGTCCTTTTGCACTTGCCACGAATCTAATCTCTGTCCCACTGCTTGTTCCTCCTGGTCCATTTCCAATTCCTTTGTCATTTCCTATCCTATCAGCCAAGGCAACAGGAAGCACATTGCTTTTCGGTATGATAGCCAACAATTATTGGTATTGCCGGGCAAGTTGCTTCGAGGGCAGGAAACCCGGTTGCCCCATCCCTAAGCCAATGGGCAGCATTGGATGGAAATTTTGGGCAAGGGAGTGATAACCCACTAACATGGCTTGCGACTGCGTCAGAATTTCCCCAAAGATGAAGAGATGATGCAGCAGAACTATGGTAAGCATTTCCCTCAGTTATGAAACCAAAGTACCGAACCTAGGAGGAAGATCACGCAACGCTATGTAAACGGTGCCTGCACACAAAAAACAAATACTTGCAACCCGACGCGTAAGAGAGGTTGTCAATCTCTCAATGGTAAAAAGATAGATTAGATTGTAATAGATTGGATAAATATAACTCACAAGAACACAAAAAAGAAGAATAAAATAAAAGGTGCAGCAAGGTATTTTTGGGTTTTTGGAATAATAGATCTAAAAACAAAAGCGTCAAAAAGGTAGATCGGAAAGCAATATTTTGGAAGACAGACCCGGGGGGGCGTAGGTTCAACTAGTGGATTCTCTCATGAGTATAGCACATGGTGGATAAAAAAATTACTGTTGGGCAATTGATAGAAGATCAAATAATCATGACGATATCCAAGGCGATGATCATTATATAGGCATCACGTCCATGATAAGTAGACCGAAATGATTTTGCATCTACTACTATTACTCCACACATCAACCGCTATCCAGCATGCATCTAGTGTATTAAGTTCATGGAAAATGGAGTAATGCAATAAGAGTAGTTCTAAATGAAGCATGAGAGTAGTTCTTCAAAAATTTACAGCATGTCGTGCTCAAAAAGATATAAGTGAAGCACTAGAGCAATTCCATAGCTCAAAAAATTTAAGTGAAGCATATAGAGCAATTCTAACAAATCATAGTATAATTTTGGATCTCTCAAATAGGTGTGTCCATCAAGGATACTTGTGAAAAACTAAAAAGCAAAATCAAGCAATAAAAATGTAGCTCCAAGTAAAATACCGATGGTCGTTAGAAGAAAGAGGGGATGCCACTCGGGGCATCCACAAGCTTAGTCGCTTGTTTCTCTTTGGGTATTATATTGGGGTGCCAAGGGCATCACCAAGCTTAGGCTCTTCTTACTCCTTATTCCTTCATCCATCGTGGTCTCACCCAAAACTTGAAAACTTCAATCACACAAAACTCAACAAAATCTTTGTGAGATCCATTAGTATAATAAAGCAAATCACCACTCTAAGTATTGTTGCAAACCCATTCATATTTTACCATTGCATTATATCTAATTTATTCCAACTTTGGCATGGCTTATACCCCCCAAAACAAACCATAGACTCATCAAAACAATCACAATGCAATGAAAACAGAATTTGTCAAAAACAGAATATTCTGTAGTAATATGTACTCTAATCGTACTTCTAAAACTGGAAAAGTTCTGAAAATTGACACAACTTCATAAATTTGTATATAAATCGTATGTACAAAATTCTTTGCACCAACTAGAGATACTACTCGTGCATCCATAAACACTTAAACCCAGTTTTTTGCCATGAGAGACCACCATATCTACTTATGGATTAAATAAGATCCTTCAAGTAAGTTGTCATCGGTGCAAAATCAATAAAAATGCTCCTAAATATGTGTGATCTTTTATTGGACGGAAAAACAAACTTTGTCGATCTTGTGATGGCAAAGAAATAAAAATGACAGACTGCATAGTAAACAATAATATTATAAGAGGCAATATAAAGTGACGTTCCTTTCCATTAAGAGCTTGAATATACAACTAATAATAAGCACATGACAACCTCTGTTTCCCTCTGTGAAGGGTCTATATTTTACTTTTCTGTATTTAGATTTATGCTAGAGTCAATAATGTTAATCCTTACTCCATTATTATTACTCTCTGCCTTGCAAGCATTATGTGGTGGGAAAAGATCGAGGCACATATATCCAGTTGGATATAGGTGATCACGAGTTATTATTGTTGATGTTATCCCTGCGATAAATTGTTGGATGGTGAAAAATTATAAACCCATATCTTCTTATGTGTCTGATGGAAACTTTTTATTTCATAAATATCCCATGAGTGTCAGCAATCATAGAAGACTAAATGATAGTTGAGTATGTGAACTTGCTAAACAAAGCTCTGACATAGAGTCTTTATGAAAATTTGATGACTTGTAATTGTTTTAATGACTAAGAACATAGTTTACTAGTTTTCAATAATGTTTATGATTCATACTTAAGCATGTGTATAGATTGTTACTCGTTCATGAGAAGGTTTATGATACTAAGTTTTTGTTATGATAATGATCGTGATGATTTCATATCCATATTTTATTTTATAGACACCTCTCTCTCTAAGCATGTGATCATGATTATCGAGTTCGGCTGCTTGCGTTGAGCCATCTGGACTGACCCGACCCCTCCCGCGACCCTCACGTTGCCTTCCCCCTCCTCAAACCTCCCCACCTCCTCGCCGCCACCGGAGGAGCGGCCGATGAAGCCATGCCGGCTCCTAGGAAGGTGGCAGCGGGGCGCCGTGGCTGGCCCAACTCTGTGCTGCCTCCCCCTTTTTCCGTCGATATCCACCACATTCCGGCGCCGGCATGCCTCCGGTGGGTCTTCACCTCCCCTCCGCCCCCCCGGCCCTCGCCCGCCCCCTTCCAGTTGGGCTCCGGCTGCTCCTACTTCGTCGGTGCGTCCCTTCTCCCTTCCGCGCCAGATCCATGGTGTCTGCCAGCACCCTGGCTGCTGCCGGCGCCGGATCCCAGGAGGGCGGGGCCGGGGCTTCTTGGTCGGGCTGGCTAGTCCTAGGTGCACCGCGGTGGTGCTCCCCCTATGGGCTGCGACCATGGCTTTAGGTGGCGATTCATCTTCATGGTTGCCCTACGGCGGCTGCCTCCTACAGCGCGTTGGTCGGGTGTGTGGCATGCCCCTGAGCTCCCTTCACCACCCACATACCCTACAGGTGCGGCTCCAGCCCCAACTGCCATGGACCTATGCCCTCCGCTGGTATCCATGGTTGGCTGGAGTGGCTCCATATCCGACGCTCCCCACGACCAAGTTGCATCTACTTCTGGCTCATCCGACTTCTCAGTGTCTCGGTGGTTCCGCAATCACCACATGCAGGCGTCCATGGTTGGCCGACATCCACCCCCATGCGGCTTCTACTCCGGCATGCCTATGGAGCTGCGCCTCCCTTCCAGCTCCTTCGGCTCGCCGGTGTCCTTACAGCTCCGGTCCCGGCGGCCCGGATCTATGCACCTCTCCACATCTTGGCTCATCCGGGTGTTCGGTCAGCGTCGCACCCATCCGCCCTTCCGCCCGACTGCCCAACCCCGTCCACCTCCGTGTTCCGTCCGCCCCTCAGCATGTTTGCTAGGTCGTTCTTCTAGCAGCACTCGATGCCTCCTTCGGGGGCAGGTGTTGCTCCCCTTCTTGCGATGGCGGTTCCGGCTTTTGACCTGACTTCCTCCTTCTCGACTAAAGCTCCAATGGCTTGGGATTGCTCAGCCGTGGTCAGGGCAAAATCCTTGCTCGACCTTTTGATGCTTGCAGCGGCGACACCCGCGGGTGTCGTTTCCTTCTTGGAGGCATTGTCATGGCCGTTTTCTGTGCCCCTCTTCGAGCATCAGGGGAAACCCCAGATCCTACAGATCGGACGGCGATGGCGCCCCGGAGTCGTTCCCCTTCATGAAGGCGTTGTCTTGTATGCTCATGGTGTTCACGATGGTAGTTCTGATGATGTTGTTCGTCTTGTTGATTTGGTTTGGGCCACGTACCAGGGTCGCGAGTTTAGCCGTGCTTTTTTTTCTGTTTGAGCTGAGCATCCCATGTCCCTATGTTCCGGTAGCCATATTCACGCCACCTGTTTTTGTGTCATGTGTTGTACCACCCCTGTATTCACCCTTAACTTGTTCTATCAATGGTATGATATGCAAGCTTTTGCGTATTCACGAAAAAATGATTATCGAGTTTGACTTTCGCTTGAGGACAAGCGAGGTCCATGCTTGGGGGAGTTGATACGTCTATTTCGCATCATGATTTTCTACTGTTATTCTTATTGTTTTTCATCATTATTCCACTTTATGATACAATTGTAATGTCTTTTGCTCTAAATTTACAAGGAATACACGGAGGGGAACATTACCGGTAGCTGGAATTCTGGACCTGAAAAAGCTACGTGAGAGATACCTATTCTGTTTGACTCCAAATGACCTAAAATGTTACGGAGAATATTTTGGAATATATAAAAATACTGGAGCCATGAAGTACCAGAGGGGGGCACTTGTTGCTCACAAGGCAGGTGGGCGTGCCCACACACTAGGGCCCTATGGGGCCCACAAGTCATCTGGGTGCGCCCAGGGGGTGGGAGCGCCCAGGTGCCTTGTGGGCCCCATAGTGGATCTCCAATGCCCTCTTCTGCTATATGAAGGGTTTTGAGATAGAAAAATCGAGAGGAGCCTCTTGTAACGTAGCGCTGCCGTCTCGAGGCGGAAGCTGGACAAGACCACTTTTGAGCTTCGACGGAGCGATTCTGGCGGGGAAACTTGCCTCTGGGAGGGGGAAATCGAAGCCATCTTCATCACCAACCTTGCCTCCATCATGGGAGGATCAATCTATCGGAAATATGCCCTAGAGGCAATAATAAATTAGTTATTATCATATTTCCTTGTTCATGATAAGGCAAGGACATCATCAAGTCGTACGTGTGTTGAACACAGAGTGTTGAAAATATGCCCTAGAGAAATAATAAAATGGTTATTATTATATTTCCTTGTTCATGATAATTGTCTATTGTTCATGCTATAATTGTATTAACTGGAAACCGTAATACATGTGTGAATACATAGACCACAACATGTCCCTAGTGAGCCTCTAGTTGGCTAGCTCGTTGATCAATGGATGGTCACGGTGTCATGACCATGGACATTGGATGTCATTGATAACGGGATCACATCATTAGGAGAATGATGTGATGGAAAAGACCCAATCCTAAGCATAGCACAAGATCGTGTAGTTCGTCTGCTAAAGCTTTTCTAATGTCAAGTGTCATTTCCATAGACCATGAGATTGTGCAACTCCCGGATACCGTAGGAATGGTTTGGGTGTGCCAAACGTTACAACATAACTAGGTGGATATAAAGGTGCACTACGGGTACCCCCAAAAGTATCTGTTGGGTTGGCAGGAATCGAGACTGGGATTTGTCACTCCGTGTGACGGAGAGGTATCTCTAGGCCCACTCGGTAAGACATCGTCATAATGAGCTCAATGTGACTAAGGAGTTAGCCAAGGGATGATGTGTTATGGAACGAGTAAAGAGACTTGCCAGTAATGAGATTGAACAAGGTATAGGGATATCAACGATCGAATCTCGGGCAAGTGTCATACCGGTAGACAAAGGGAATTGTATACGGGATTGATTGAATCCCCGACATCGTGGTTCATCCGATGAGATCATCGTGGAGCATGTGGAATCCAACATGGGTATCCATATCCTGCTGTTGGTTATTGACCGAAGAGGTGTCTTGGTCATGTCTACATGCCTCCCGAACCCGTAGGGTCTACACACTTAAGTTTCGATGATGCTAGGGTTATAGGGAAATTGTCTACGTGGTTATTGAAGGTTGTTAGGAGTCCCGGATGAGATCCCGGACATCACGAGGAGCTCCGGAATGGTCAGGAGGTAAAGATTCATATATAGGAAGTGAGGTTTTGGTCACCGAAAGTGTTTCGGGCATCACCGGTAACGTACCAGGACCACCGCAAGGGTTCCGGGGGTCCATCGTGTGGGGCCACCAGCACCAGAGGGCTGCGTGGGCTGAAGGTGGGAGGGAACCAGCCCCTAGGTGGTCTGGTGCACCCCCACAAGGGCCCAAGGCGCAGCAAAAGGTGGGAGGGGGCAAACCCTAGGCGCAGATGGGCCCTAGGCCCACCTAGGGCACCGCCCCTCCCCTCTCCCACTCTTGGCCGCCGCCCTAGCCCCATCTAGGGTTGGCCGCCGGCCCTAGGGTGGGAACCCTAGGGGCTGTGCACCCGCTCCTCCTCCTCCTATAGATAGTGGAGCCCTTGGGGCTGTTGCAGGGACGCATCACTCTCTCTCTCTCTCTCGACGCAGCCCTACCTCTCCACCTCCTCGTCCTCCGTAGTGCTTGGCGAAGCCCTGCCGGAGTACCACGCAGCTCCAACATCACCATGCCATCGTGCTGCCGGAGCTCTCCCTCAACCTCTCCTTCCTCCTAGCTGGATCAAGGCGTAGGAGACGTTACTGGGTTGCACGTGTGTTGAACGCGGAGGCGCCATTGTTCGGTGCTTAGATTGGAATCCACCGTGATCCGAATCGCTGCGAGTACGACTCCACCAACTGTGTTCTTGTAACGCTTCCGCTTTGCGATCTTCAAAGGTATGAAGATGCACTCCCCCTTTGCTCGTTGCTGGTTTCTCCATAAATTGATCTTGGTGACACGTAGGAATTTTTTTGATTTAGTACTATGTTCCCCAAAAATGGCATCATGAGCTAGGTCTATGCGTAGAATCTATGCATGAGTAGAACACAAGTTGTTGTGGGCATCAATTTTTTCAATTTTCTTGTCATTACTAGTCTTATCTTGATTCGGCGGTATTGTGGGATGAAGTGGCCCGGACCGACTTTACACGTACGCTTACGTGAGACTGGTTCCACCGCTTGACATGCACTTGTAGCATAAGGTGGCTAGCGAGTGTCTGTCTCTCCCATTCTCGTCGGATTGGAATCAATGAAGAGGGTCCTTATGAAGGGTAAATAGAAATTGGCATATCAGATTGTGGTTTTTGCATAGGTAAGAAATGTTCTTGCTAGAAACCTATAGCAGCCACGTAAAAACTTGCAACAACAAATTAGAGGACGTCTAACTTGTTTTTGCAGCATATGCCATGTGATATGATATGGCCAAAGGATGTGATATGATATATGTGATGTATGAGATTGACCATGTTCTTGTAATAGGATTCACGACTTGCATGTCGACGAGTATGACAACCGGCAAGAGCCATAGGAGTTGTCTTAATTTATTGTATGACATGCGTGTCAATCAAAAACGCCATGTAATTACTTTACTTTATTGCTAATCGTTAGCCATAGTAGTAAAAGTAATAGTTGGCAAGACAACTTCATGAAGACACGATGATTGAGATCATGGTGTCGTGTCGGTGACAATGATGATCATGGTGCCCCGAAGATGGCGATCAAAGGAGCAAGATGATATTGGTCATATCATGTCACTATATGATTGCAAATGATGTTTATCATGTTTTACATCTTATTTGCTTAGAACGGCGGTAGTTTAAATAAGATGATCTCTCACTAAAATTTCAAGAAATATGTTCCCCCTAACTGTGCACCATTGCTAAGGTTCGTTGTTCCAAAGCACCACGTGATGATCGGGTGTGATAGGTTCTAACGTTCGCATACAACGGGTGTAAGCCAGATTTACACACGCAACACACTTAGGTTGACTTGACGAGCCTAGCATGTACAGACATGGCCTCGGAACACGGGAGACCGAAAGGTCAAACATGAGTTGTATAGAAGATACGATCAACATGGAGATGTTCACCATTGATAACTAGTCCGTCTCACGTGATGATCGGACACGGGCTAGTTGACATGGATCACGTGTCACTTGGATGACTAGAGAGATGTCTATCTAAGTGGGAGTTCATTAAATAATTTGATTATGTGAACTTAATTATCATGAACTTAGTCTAAAATTGTCTTTACAATCTATATTGTAGATCCAATGGCCCACGCTAATGTTGCCCTCAACTTCAACGCGTTCCTAGAGAAAACCAAGCTAAAAGACGATGGAAGCAACTATACGGACTGGGTCCGTAGCTTGAGGATCATCCTCATAGCTTCCAAGAGATTATATGTCCTTGATGCACCGCTATGTGATGCACCCGTTTTCCCAGCAACTCAAGACATTATGAACGCATGGCAGTCGCATTGTGATGATTACTCCCTGGTTCAGTGCGGCATGCTTTACAGCTTAGAACCGGGGCTCCAAAAGTGTTTTGAGCAACACGGAGCATATGAGATGTTCCAAGAGCTGAAATTAGTTTTCCAAGCTCATGCCCGGGTCAAGAGATATGATGTCTCCGATAAGTTCTTCAGTTGTAAGATGGAGGAAAATAGTTCTGTCAGCGAGCACATACTCAAAATGTGTGGGTTGCACAACCGCTTGTCTCAGCTGGGAGTTAATCTTCTGAATAACTCGGTGTTGGGGATATAACCCCGTGGTGAGACCCTCCCAGGCGAGGCCGGGTCATACCTGGCGGCTCATAGGTCGAACCGACGGTGGGCCTAGCTGACTCAAGCCCAAGACGTTTGGCGGCTTACCAAGATGGGCCAAGGTGAGGCCCAGACAGAGAAGGCATGAAGACCCGGGTGGGTAAGCCGCCCAGAGATGGCTTGCTCAGGAAGGCAAGGCAACGTAGAGATAGACTCAGACACGTTGTAAAAGTCGGTATGAGACTTGTGTAACCCGCGGTCTTGACCTCCTATATAAAGGCGAGACCCGGGGTGACTTAGACAAAAACCAACTAATCAAGAACTAGGTCAAGCGAATCCACTCCCTTGTAATTGATACTCCAATCAATACAACACAAGCAGGACGTAGGCTTTTACCTCCTCTTGAGGGGCCGAACCTGGGTAAACTCGTGTCCTTCGTCCCAACCAACCCCTTTGAGTCCATCACCTTAGAGATGGCCTCGAATATAAGTCCTCGGACATCTGCCATGACAAAACCATGACAGTTGGCGCCCATCGTGGGGCTAGCGCTCGATGGTGTTGAGTTCTCAAAGGGCTCTCTCCTAGGTTTCGAGGGATACGTGGTCGAAAGGATGAGCAAGAGTCACCGCGGCCGGCTCTACATCAACGACGCCGGTTGGGGCCCTAAGGCCGACTCGGTCGAGTACGGATTTCGGGTTCCCTTTGGAGGAAATCGCGTCTTCATTGGCATGGTCGGTGGATCTACACCCGGGACGAATGTCTGCACCAACATCGTCAAGCCAGCTCGGCGCGCGCAACCCTCCCAACACGTGCGACCCACCTGTGCTGACCAGGGTAGGAAGCATGTATTCGTTGGCTTTACTCAAGGTATGGATCTTGAGGCTTCTATGTCGCAGGAGACTCTCGTCTGTTCAGAGGACGGATCTTCGAGCGGAGAGGCAGAATCCATCTACCAGCTTCATGATGGCAGGCTCGGGGGCTACAACGAGCTTTACCCCAAGTTGGAGTGTTCTGAGCCGGACGATCATGGGCTGCCGACTCATGCGGCCATATTCATGGCAGGGTCAGCGCCGGGCCCAAGCAGCACAACCGCCGAGGCGGCAGACACGGGGGCTGACCCGCCTCCCCTAGCTCGGGTTCTTCTAGATCTGATGAACGAGCTCACAACCCTGATGGCGACTGAAGTCACACCTGAGAATCAAGCCGCCCGGAACTTGGAGATCACAAGACTCAAGGACCAGATGGCGGAAGTCCAACAGGGGATCGGCGCGTTAAAAGCTCAGATGGATGCGGAGGCAGAACGCCTTCAGGCGGACGCTTTCCGCCTTGAGATGGAGCAGCAATCGGCGGCTATGGTTCGATGGATGAGACATCAGTCCCGCCTACCGGAGCAGTATGAGGCCAGAAACCTCTTTAACACGCCAGGAACGGGAAGAACGGCGGATGCACCTGGAAGTCAGTCGGCGGCTCGACAACAGCTTAACCGGCCCTGATGGAACCAGACCTCACCAATGGCTTTTCCAATGCCAGCGGGTCATTATTCAAACTCGACAGAGAACATGGTGACGGCAGCAACCCGGCTCGAAACAATCCCTATTCCTGACGAGGCACCCTTTGCAGAAGAGGTGCGGAACGCCATTGGATACCTTCAAACGGCGATGGCCCAGCAAGAGAAGTATGCCTACAGCCGGAGTCACGTGCATTAAACCACCCTCCCCGGCCGCTGATTCAGTCGGTGTTATGAGTCGCCGGCGGTTTCTAGTAGTGATCGACATCGAGGCCCACCACGAGATGATCAGGCGGCTCTAGATGCACATGCGCTCGTGGACCGGGCAAGAGCATAGCGAGAAACGATGGCTCTGGCAGCGGCGGCTCATCAAGAGCCTGCGCCTTCCGTCTCAGTCGGAGCAGGAGTAACAACCAGGGCCGTGGGAGTACTGTGCTTGGTGCCGGCTCTGCGGAACGAGCGTCTGCCAAAGGATTTCAAAGGCCCTCGCAAGGTCCCATATTACACCGTCGACTTACCTCCGGAGGCCTGGATTGAAAGCTATGAGATGGCTATGGAGATGTTGGATGTCAATGACGCTGTATGTGCAAAATATTTTATCATGATGCGGGAAGGGCCGGCTCGCAGATGGTTGAAGGGTTTGCCACCCAATACCATCAATTCCTGGGCCGAGTTAAAACTGAAGTTCATCAAAAACTTTCAAGGAACGTGCAAGCATCCCATGACGATTGTGGATTTGGATCACTGTGTACAATGGGAAAATGAGTCGGCTCATCATTGGGTTCAGCGAGTCTCGACTGTCATCCACTCGTCTGAATAGATGACGGCAGCTCAAGTGGTTTTGATTCTGGAAAAGAATTGCCACTTTACACCACTGAAGCAGAAGCTCGGTCGGCTCAAGCGCACATGTCAAGACATGGGGGAGCTCATGGCGGCTCTCACAAAGTACGCCGACTCTGATAATATGAAGGATCCGGGCTCCGATGAGGAGAAGCCTGGCCAGAGTAAAAAAGAATAACCATGGCAAGGGTGCGGCAAGCAATGGTAACCAAAGTAAGAGGAAGAACCCGGATGGCGGGTCAGAATTGGTGGCCAACACCAGCACCGGCAACAATCGTGCTAAGGGAAACGGGAAGTTCAGACCACCTTTTAATAAGGGTAAGACTCCTTTCAATTTGGAGGAGATGCTCAATAAACCTTGTCTGGAGCACAGCCGGCCAGACAGACCGGCGGGTCACACGTGGGGTAAATGCCACATCATGCAAAAGTTCAAGGACTACAACATGCGACAGCATCACAACGATTGTAGTGGTCCACCCAACGGCTTAGGACCAGGCAGGCAAGGAGCCGGGTTTGGGTCCAGCGGCTCAGGATCCGGCCATCACGGCCAGGGAAACCAAGGAGGACATCATCATCACTCTGGTGGTAACAATCAGCAACAGAATAACCAGTTTGGGTATCAGAGTAATCCAAAGCAGCTCAGCTCGGGCCAGTATCATGTTTTTACGACCAGCCTTGACAGGCGAGATCAGAAGTTGCGCAAGCGGGCGGTTAATGCGATCACGCGGCTCTACCGCAATATTTGAAGTGGTCTAAGTATGACATAACTTGGAGCCGGGAAGATCACCCGCCGCGTGTTGATGACCCAGGGCAGCTAGCTTTGGTGGTGGGCCCCCAAGTGGGAGGATATGTGTTTACTAAGGTACTTATGGATGGTGGCAGCAGCATCAATATCCTGTACTATGACACCTTCCGACGGATGAAGCTGCTTGATAAAGATCTTAGGCCTTCCTCAATAGTCTTTCATGGTGTGGTGTCTGGCAAGTCAGCTTACCCAGTGGGTAAGATTTCTCTCAAAGTTGCCTTTGGTGACGAGCACAACTACAGGGTGGAGTCTTCGTGGTTTGAGGTGGTCAAAATCAAGAGCCCCTATCATGCTTTGTCCGGGCGGCTGGCTTACGCCAAGTTCATGGCTAGGCCCTACTATGTCTACTTGCAGCTCAAGATGCCCGGGTTAAACTGGATGATTACTGTTCATGGTGATCGGAAGACGGCTATTGAGTGCGAGGAAGGAGACGCGGCTTATGCGGAATCAAGTTGTGCTGAGGCAGAGCTCAAGTTTTATAAGGAAAACGTTGACCCAGAGGACATGACTCCGTTGAAAAACCCCACCATAGAGGTTGAGCCGCCCCTGAAATTTTTGGCGGATGATACCAAATTGGTGGATTTCACTCCGGGTGACTCATCTCAGCAGTTCACTATTGGAGCCAATATGGATCCCAAATAGGAAAGCGCGCTCATTGAATTCATCCGTGAGAATCGAGACATCTTCGCATGGAAACCTTCTGACATGCCGGCTGTACCGAGAAAGTTTGCTGAGCACCACCTTAATGTGGATCCTAAGTTTAAACCAGTCAAGCAATTTCTACGGCGGTTCAATGAGGAGATACGCAAGGCCATTGGGGAAGAGGTAGCCCGGCTTCTAGCGGCGGGTTTCATCGTCGAGGTCTTTCACCCGGAGTGGCTCGCTAACCCGGTGCTGGTACTCAAGAAGAACGTCACATGGCATATGTGAGTGGACTACACAGATCTTAACAAGGCCTGTCGGGCTGACCCCTTTGCTCCCCCTCGTATTGAACAGATCATCGATGCTACGGTGGGTTGTGAGAGTTTATGCTTCCTGGATGCTTATTCTGGTTATCATCAGATCAAGATGGCAGTCATGGACCAAGATAATACGGCTTTCATCACGCCTTTTGGTGCCTTCTGTTACGTGTCTATGCCTTTTGGGCTCAAGAGTGTTGAGGCGACTTACCAGCATTGTGTACAAAACTGTCTTCACAGAAAAATTGGGCGCAACGTTCATGCATATGTGGATGATATTGCGATCAAATCAAGCAAGAAGGAGACTCTGCTTGACGACCTGAAGGAGACTTTCGATAATCTATGGGTCTACAAGATGATTCTTAACCCGTCCAAGTGTGTCTTTGGTGTTCCAGCGGGTAAGCTCTTGGGGTTTCTAGTCTCAGAGCGCGGAATTGAAGCTAGCCCGGATAATATCAAGGCTATCACCTCACTGTCTGAGCCGGCATGCATCAATGATGTTCAGCGCCTGGCGGGAAGGATTGCTATGTTAAGCCGGTTTATAATCCGCCTTGGTAAGAAGGCCATCCCTTTATATCAGATGATGAAAAAGACTGACAACTTTGTCTGGAGTACGGCCGCGGGTGAAGCATTTGAGGCGCTCAAGAGGCAACTCACTGAGCCGCCGGTCTTAGACGCTCCGGCTAAGAAAGAACCCTTGCTCTTATACGTGGCGGCTAATAACAGGGATGTTAGCGTCGCAATCTTGGTCGAGCGCAAAGAGGCAGGGAAGGAATATCCGGTTCAGAGGCCGGTTTACTATATCAGTGAAGTCCTGACAGAATCCAAGCAGAGGTATCCACATTGGCAGAAGCTAGTATATGGGGTGTTCATGGCCAATCGCAAGCTAAAGCACTATTTCTTAGGGCACCAGATTATAGTGGTTAGCTCTGCCCCGTTGGGAGACATAATTCAAAACAGAGAGGCTACTAGTAGGATTGCTAAGTGGGCATTGGAGCTTGGACCTCTCAATTTGAAATACGTACCTCGTACGGCTGTCAAGTCCCAAGCCTTAGTGGATTTCATAAACGACTGGGTAGAGTGTCAGGTGCCCGAAGAAAAGCCGGATAAAACATATTGGACAATACACTTTGATGGATCGAGGCAACTGGAAGGATCAGGGGCAGGGGTTGTCTTAACTTCCCCCAAAGGTGACAAGTTCTGTTATATGCTAAGGTTGATGTTTCCTTGTACTAACAATGTAGTTGAGTATGAAGCTCTGCTTCATGGCCTCAGGGTGGCTAAGGAGATGAACCTAAGCCGGGTTAGGTGCCTCGGCAACTCGGATCTCATAGCCCAGCAAGTTTCAGGTACTTGGGACTGTTGGGGAACGTTGCATGGGAAACAAAAAATGTCCTACGCACACGCAGATCTATCCATGGCGATGAGCATCTACGAGATGGAGAGTGGATCTACGTACCCTTGTAGATCGCTAAGCAGGAAGCGTTAAGAAACACGATTGGTGTAGTTGAACGTCTTTGTGATCCAAATTACCGAGCATCCCGCGATCCAATCACGATCCGTCCCGCGATCCAATCACGATACGTCCCGCGAACTTGATCACAATCCGTCCCGCGAACTTGATCACGGTCCTTCCGATCTAGGGCCGAACGGACGGCACCTCCGCGTTCAGCACACGTACGGCTTGATGACGATCTCCGCCGTCTTGATCCATCAAGAAGGAGCGGAGAGGAAGAAGATTTCTCCGGCAGCGTGATGGCGCTCCGGCGATGGTGGTGGAGCTATTCTGGCAGGGCTTCGCCAAAGCGTTGCAGAAAACCGATCTAGAGGAGAAACTACACACTGGAGGAACGGGCAGCACGTGGATAAAAATTCTGTGCAAAAACCCTAAAACCTCCAGTATATATAAGAGGAAGAGAGGAGGAGGCTTTGACCAAGGGCCAAGCCTCTAGGAGTCGGCCGAACCAGGTGGGAGAGGTGGAATCCACCTCCAATCCTAGTAGGACTAGGATTCACCCCATTTTTGCCTTTTTCCACTTTTTCTCTTTGGGTATTTTCTCCCTAGCCGCATGGGCTTTGTGTGGGACTTCCACCAGCCCACTAAGGCTCGAAATTACTCTCCCACAGACCATGAAGCCTCTTGGGTCGAAATACCCCTCCCAATGGTCTCCAGGTACACTACCGGCACTCCCGGTACATTACCGATTAGCCCGAAACTTTTTCGGCGACCAAAACAGGACTTCCTATATATCAATCTTTACCTCTGGACCATTCCAGAGCTCCTCGTGATGTACGGGATCTCATCTGGGACTCCAAACAACCTTCGGTCACCACCATACATAACTCTATACTACCGAAACGTCACCGAACCTTTAGTGTGCAGACCCTGCGGGTTCGAGAACTATGTAGACATGACCGAGACACCTCTATGGCCAATAAGCAATAGCGGGACCTGGATGCCCATATTGGTTCCTACATATTCTACGAATATCTTTATCCATCGAACCTCTATGTCAAGGATTCAGTTAATCCCGTATGATGTTCCCTTTGTTCTTCGGTATGTTACTTGCCCGAGATTCGATCGTCGGTATCTCCATACCTAGTTCAACCTCATTACCGGCAAGTCTCTTTACTCTTAATGTAATACAAGATCCCGTGACTAAAACTTAGTCACATTTCTTGCAAGGCTTATTGTGATGTTGTATTACCGAGTGGGCCCTGAGATACCTCTCCGTGACACGGAGTAACAAATCCCAGTCTTGATCCATGCCAACTCAACAGGCACCCTCGGAGATACCTGTAGAGCAACTTTATAGTCACCCAGTTACATTGTGACATTTGATACACACAAGGCACTCCTCCGATGTCCGTGAGTTGCATGATCCCATGGTCATAGGAACATATACTTGACATGCAGAAAACAGTAGCAATAAACTGACATGATCATATGCTATGTTTGTAGTTTGGTTCTTGTCCATCACATCATTCTTCCAATGATGTGATCCCATTATCAAATGACATCACATGGCAATGTCTAGGAAACCTTCACCATCTTTGATCAACGAGCTAGTTTACTAGAGGCATACTAGGGACAAAGTGTTGTCTATTTACCCACACATGTAATGTGTTTCCAGTCAATACAATTATAGCATGGATAATAAACGATTATCATGAACAAGGAAATATATAAAAATAAACACTTTATTTATTGCCTCTAGGGCATATTTCCAACAATCTCCCACTTGCACTAGAGTCAATAATCTAGCTCACATCACTATGTGATTTACATTGTAATGAATCGAACACCCATGCAGTTCTGGTGTTGATCATGTTTAGCCCTTGGAAGAGGTTTAGTCAACGAGTCTGCAACATTCAGATCCATGTGCACTTTGCAAATATTTATGTCCTTCTCCTCGATGTAATCACGGATGGAGTTGAAGCGTCGCTTTATGTGTCTGGTCCTCTTGTGAAACCTTGGTTCCTTGGCCAGAGCAATAACACCAGTGTTGTCACAAAACAGGTTCATTGGATTCAGTGCACTGGGCACTACTCCAAGATCTATCATGAACTGCTTCATCCACATACCTTCCTTTGCCGCCTTCGAGGCTGCGATGTACTCCGCTTCACATGTAGAATCGGCTACCACGCTTTGCTTGGAACTGCACCAGCTTACCGCTCCCCCGTTGAGAATAAATATGTATCCGGTTTGTGACTTAGAGTCGTCCGGATCAGTGTTAAAGCTTGCATCGACGTAACCCTTTACGACGAGCTCTTCATCACCTCCATAAACGACAAACATTTCCTTAGTCCTTTTCAAGTACTTAAGGATATTCTTGATCACTGCCAGTGTTCCATTCCAAGATCACTTTGAAACCTTCCGGTCATACTTATGGCAAGGCTGACATCGGGTCTTGTGCACAGCATTGCATACATGATAGAGCCTATGGCTGAAGCATAGGGGATAACACTCATCTTTTCTCTATCCACTGCAGTCACTGGGGGACGCGTGGTTAGCGTGTCGGTGGCCGACCCGGAGTAGTTTCAGGAATTAAAGGCTGTGGGCCGGCCTGTTTCTATTTAAAACATTTCCTTTTCTATTTCCAGAGCAATAAAAACTCTTTTAATGCATTCAAAATATTTCCAAACATAGGAAATATATATATCAAAATGATCAGGAGAATTAATGCTATTTAATGAACATTTTTCCTCTGTCGTATTGAATATCTTTTTTAAAATTTTATTTTCAGAAAAATGCCTAATTGATTTTAAATCATTTTGAGATAAACTTTCAAACAACCCCCTGGTTTTATAGCTCAAATATTTCACCAAGATGCCCCTGGTGTGGAGTGTCCTGTTACTCCCCTCTTTCTTTGGACATTACCACAGGTTTTCAAATAGGTGAAACAATTACATGGGAAAATTGAAATGGCCTTTCAGAATTTTCAAAAGAAGCACTTCAACAAATTCATTACATTCAAACAAAGAGATGATGATGCATAGCTATATTTCATAACATTCCAAAAATGAAATTTTGGGATGTTACAAACCTACCCACCTTAAGATGAATCTCGCCCTCGAGATTCGGGTTGGCTAGAAAATAGGTGCGGGTGGTCTCTACGAAGATCTTCTTCGCGTTCCCAGGTGGCTTCTTCCTCGGTGTGGTGACTCCACAGAACCTTACAAAACTTGATGGTCTTGATTCGGGTAACTCTGTTGGTAGTCTCGAGGATTCTGACAGGCTTCTCGTCGTAGGTCAGGTCACTATCAAGTTGTATGGCCTCTAGGGGCACTGTGTCTCTCAAAGGAATATCAGCCATCTCAGCATGACATTTCTTTACCTGGGAAACATGGAAAACATCATGAACTCCGGACAGTCCTTCCGACAATTCCAGCTTGTATGCAACTTCGCCTCTACGTTCAAGAATTTTGTAGGGGCCTATGAATCTGGGTGCTAACTTTCCTTTAACACCAAACCTCTTGATTCCTCGAAGTGGGGACACATGAAGATATGCTCGATCTCCCACTTCATATGTCACCTCCTTGCGTTTGTTATCAGCATAGCTCTTCTGCTTGGATTGAGCTATCTTGAGTCGGTCTCGAATCAGTTTGACCTTTTCTTCAGAATCTCGGATAAGATCGGGACCAAAGAGTTTTCGGTCTCCAACACCATCCCACATCAATGGTGTTCTTCACCTCCTTCCGTATAAAGCTTCAAAAGGGGCCATCTTCAGACTGGTCTGATAACTGTTGTTGTATGTGAACTCGGCGTATGGTAAGTTTTCATCCCAACTGGACCCATAGTCTAGCGCACAAGCTCTCAACATGTCCTCCAGAATCTGGTTGACTCTCTCAGTGTGTCCATCGGTCTGCGGATGAAAAGTTGTACTGAACTCTAGCCTTGTACCCAAAGTTTCATGTAGCTGATGCCAAAACTTTGAGGTAAATTGTGTTCCTCTATCTGACATGATACTCCTCGAAACTCCATGCAGACACACGATCCTGTTCATATATATCTTGGCTAACTTAGCACTGGTATAGGTGGTCTTCACTGGAATGAAATGAGCCACCTTGGTCAAGCGATCGACCACTACCCAGATGGAATCATATCCTGAACGGGTCCTAGGTAATCCTGTGATGAAGTCCATACCAAGCTTATCCCATTTCCACTCGGGGATCGGCAAAGGTTGGAGTAACCCTGCTGGTTTCTGATGTTCCACCTTTACTCGCTGACAAACATCACATACCGCAACATGTTCGGCAATATCCTTCTTCATGCCTGTCCACCAGTAACTTTCCTTCAAATCCAGGTACATCTTGGTGTTGCCTGGGTGTATAGAGTATGGTGAACTGTGGGCTTCTTGAAGTATCAACTTCCTGAGCTCTGGGTCATTGGGCACATAGATTCGGTTCTCAAACCATAGAGTACCTTGTTCATCTTCACGAAAGTCTTTAGATTTTCCTTCTTTCATTCCCTGCTTTATCTCAGCTATCTCCTTGTCCGATTTCTGGGCTTCACGAATTCTTTCGGTCAAGGTGGACTGAATCTCTAGTGTGGCAACATATCCTTTTGGAACTATCTCTAACCGAAGCTCTCTGAGATCATTGGTTAACTCCTGGGGTAATCCTCCGTCTATGAGTGTGTTCACATAACTTTTCCGACTCAAAGCATCTGCCACAACATTTGCCTTTCCTGGATGGTAATGTAGTCTCATGTTGTAGTCCTTGATTAACTCTAACCATCTCCTCTGTCTGAGGTTCAACTCCTTCTGTGTGAAGATATACTTCAGGCTTTTATGATCAGTGTAAACATCACAACTATTTCCGATAAGGAAATGTTTCCAGGTCTTGAGTGCATGCACTACGGCTGCTAGTTCCAAATCATGGGTGGCATAATTCAACTCATGGGGTCGTAGCTGTCTGGATGCATAGGCTACAACTTTTCCCTCCTGCATGAGTACTCCTCCAAGTCCTTGACATGATGCGTCACAATAAACCTGGAAGTCCTTCCGAATGTTTGGCAGTATCAACATTGGGGCTGTGACCAAACATTTCTTCAACTCCTGGAAACTGGCCTCACATTCCTCAGTCCAGATATACTTAGACTCTTTCTTCAACAACTCTGTCATGGGCTTGGCAATCTTTGAGAAATTCTCAATGAACCTCCGGTAATATCCGACAAGTCCGAGAAAACTGCGGATCTCCTTAACTGAGGTGGGTGACTTCCACTCGGTGACTGCTTCAACCTTAGCAGGGTCTACTGCTATTCCTTCTCCGGAAATAATGTGTCCAAGGAATCCGACTTCCGTAAGACAAAATTCACATTTACTGAACTTGGCATATAACTGATGCTCTCTAAGCTTCTCCAGAACTAAACGCAAGTGTTCCTTGTGTTCTTCCTCGCTCTTGGAGAATATCAAAATGTCATCGATGAACACCACGACAAACTTGTCCAAATATTCCATAAACACTTTGTTCATCATATTCATGAAGTAGGCAGGAGCATTAGTCAAACCAAAGGACATGACCGTATACTCATATAAACCATACCTTGTGGTGAAGGCTGTTTTGGGTATATCCTGTTCACGAATCTTTAGTTGGTGATACCCTGATCGAAGATCGATCTTGGAGAATACTTTGGCGCCTACTAGCTGATCAAACAGGTCATTAATCATCGGCAGAGGGTACTTATTCTTGATAGTTACCTCGTTCAATGCACGATAATCGACCACCATCCTCGAGGTTTTATCTTTCTTCTCCACCAAAAGAACTGGGGCTCCCCATGGTGAAGAGCTTGGGTGAATATATCCCTTATCCAATAACTCCTTAATATGCTTCTTGATTTCTACTAAATCATTTGCAGGCATCTGATAGGGTCTCTTGGAAATTGGGGCGGTTCCTGGTAGTAGCTCTATCAGAAACTCAATCTCTCGATCTGGTGGCATGCCTGGTAATTCCTCCAGGAATACATCTGGAAAGTCTTGTACAACCGGCACTTCCTCCTGAACAACTCCTGTGAGGCAATTTAACCGAGCACTCATCCGTGTGCGTCGGGATACATACTTAATCCTCTTGTTCTCCGGAGTGGTGAGTGAAATAGACTTGCTAGGGCAATCAAGGTTTCCTTCATGCTTGGTCATCCAATCCATGCCTAGGATTACATCCAATCCTTGGGATTCTAAGACGATGAGGTCGGTAGGAAAAACATGGTTTCCTATGTGGAGTTTTAAGGCGTGGCATCCTATCCCTGCCATCATCATACCTCCTGGGGAATTGACCTTAATGGGCTGACTAAGGGTTCTGGTGGGTAAACCATACTTTTCTATAACTACCCTTGATATGAATGAATGAGTTGCACCAGAATCAAAAAGTACCATAACTAGACGTGAATGCAATAAAAACTTACCAACCACAGTCTCGGGCTGATCATAGACTTCTTCCACATCAAGGTGGTTCACCTGAGCACGAGGAAAAAGATTTGGCTTCTTAGTTGTGGGGTTGCCGTTGTTGTTGTCATTTCCATTTCCTTGCTTGTTCTGGGGGCATTCAGTGGCATAGTGCCCTGTCTTCTAGCACTTGAAACAGGTGATATGGTTCAGATCCTTCTGAGCTGGAGCGGGACGGTGTTGGTTGTCATTCCCACTTCCATTACCATTCTTGAAGTTGCCATTGTTGGGACGATTATTCCCATTTCCACCATGGTTATGGCCTCCATGATTGTACACGGGATAAGTGTGTCCTCCATACTTACCGGTCCCTGATCCGGTATTTCCTAAGTACGGGGAGTAGCGGGGCTTCTGTTGAGCTCCAGAGTGAGACTTCCCCTGTCCATACTTCCTCTTGTGGTTTTTGATTTGCTGCTGCTTCCCCTCCAAGATGAGGGCCTTGTCTACCAGCTCCTGGTAGTTGCTGAAAGTAGCCACCATCAGCTGAACGCTCAACTCATCGTTGAGTCCTTCCAAGAACTTCTCCTGTTTGGCTGCATCATCGGCCACATCTCCTGGTGCATAACGAGCCAACGTGCTAAAATCATCCACGTACTGGGCCACGGAACGGTTCCCCTGGCGTAAGTTGCGAAACTCATGCTTCTTCAGACTCATGGCTCCAGGTGAGACATGAGCAGTGCGGAAAGTTAGCTTGAACTGCTCCCAAGTCACACCAGCAATGGGGTATGTGGTGGTGTAGTTCTCCCACCATGAAGCTGCTAGTCCCTCCAGTTGATGGGCGGCAAAGCGCACCTTTTCAGCCTCAGTGCATCCCGCAGTGGTGAGTTCCCTCTCCATCTTGCGGAGCCAATCATCTGCCACAATCGGCTCAGTGCTGCTGGAGAAAGTTGGGGGATTCAGCCTCAGAAAACAGGTGAGGTTGTCGCCTTGAGGTGGAGGGTGGTTGTTGTGGTTATTGGTCTGATTCTGAATCAACAGTTGCATCAGGGCGTTCTGCTGCTGGAGAAGTTGTGTGAGTTCCGGCGGGCAAGTGAAGTCGGGCTCACGTCACGGAGGCGTCTTGCTGTTTTCAGAGGGGTGAGAATTAGAATAGAACAATGACCTAAAAGGAAATTCACTACCCATATGCAATGCAACAAACATATCACACCAAACACTCATTCATTTATTCAACTCAAGGTTCAAACATCGAGATACAAATCTCCAAATCAAATAAGCATCGACCTACACTTTAACGACGAAAAT
Organism: Hordeum marinum; assembly: GCA_022496015.1. Lineage (NCBI taxonomy): Eukaryota > Viridiplantae > Streptophyta > Magnoliopsida > Poales > Poaceae > Hordeum > Hordeum marinum. Next base: position 465,946,734 of record CM039673.1, on the reverse strand, counting down.
AAAGATACATGGGGCATAACTAAAGTTCTCCTCAAAAGTACATGGTGAAGTGGCCTCCTCCGGTGGTGCTCTCCTCATAGTCATCATCGTTGCTGATCAAGAGAGCCATGTCTCCTTCTGGATGAAGATTTTCACCCATGTCCATCTGTTCCTCCAGAGTTTCAATGCGAGTGTTCAGCTTATCGATCCTCTCTAAGAGATCCTTCACTTCATACTCATGCTCGTACTTGGCTTCCCGTAGGTCAGCTTCGAGGTCAATCTCGCGGTTCATCAGCCTCTTGATCGTCTTCGTGTCAGCACGTACCCGAAGCTCCAAGGTCTGAATGTGCGTCTCCAGAGTCTGGATATAGGAAATGGTGGTGTCTTTAGTGGGAGTGGTTATGATATTTCCATTGGCATCCCTGCGACAAACCACGCTGAGTCCTGGTGAAATGGGTCCACCCCTGTATTCCTCCTAAATACGTCCATGGGCGCGGTGAATTGCCATGTCTCTCCCAAGTATCCAGCTGGGTGCCACAAACTTGAAGTCGATGGGTTCCTTACGATTTCCAAAGGTCTTCCCAGGGATGTGCACCTCGATCCTGTAGCGTCCGTCTTGTGGAAAAGACATGATAGGAGTCTCGGTGATGCTTGGCAAAGCAATCCTTATGTCCCTGACGACCCTCATCAGCTCCTTGCCAAAGGGCATCGTTGCGTCAGACTGACAAAATTCCGTGATCAAAACTGGGATGAAGGTGGCCATCTATAAATTTTGAAATAAATCAGAGGGAAATCAGAAACGAGTAGATGAGAGTATAAGAATTTTAAAAAGAGAAATAAATCCTAAGACTTTTCCAATCCTAGAGGTTACGTCCTACGATCAGCGTGTGCTCTGATACCATTTCTATAACGACCCGACCTGAAAGGTCGAATCTCCGGTGTTTCTGTACCATCCCAAGATCATGCTGGTACACACACGGTACATCAATGTATATATCAAGGTGAAATCACACAGCTTTAATAATCGAAAAAAATCTCATATCGAGTCCTTTATTACAATAAGAATTACAATAAAGTGGTTGAAGGCCAACTCATGAGAATAACTAATCTTGCAGAAGCTTCAACGGTAGTTGAGTCCATCTGACTCCAAGGGCATCTCACCGAGCGTAGAGCGTATCCTCACTCCTCGTCGGAAAAGTACTCTACAACATGATACGTTGCAGCCGTGTAGGTCAGCATATTGAATATGCCGGCAATGTCACAAAAGAGGGGGTAAAGTAATCATCTAGTCTATATGCATATATGGCAGGTGGGGTAGTAAGTTTTTGCATAAAGCCAATTTTTTTCTACAACAAGAGAGGGCTGAAAATTATTACTGCAATGTTGGTTGATAAATGAGATGGTTCCACCAACCAATTCTCATACCCAACTTGACATTAAAACCCACATCAATGTAATTATTTGTGTTGAGAGTTCTAGATAGTTTCAGTTCCTTTGGCTCAAACTGTCCATGATCGTGGACACGTCTAATCGATTAGGTTTGGGTACTCTGCAGAGTTTTGCACACGTTCCCCACAAGATTTGATCGCCTCCGTTGGATTTCTCGCACTTCAGGGAGTTTGAGAAACGGATGACCAAAACATGGTCTTCTAGAGGGTTTCCCCGAGACTCTGTCGGTGCCCATCCTTTCCTACCATTCTTCTACATCTCGTAGCACCGCCTGTCCAGGGTCACCACGATATCCAACCAAGCTAGAGCCCATAATGGCTTGTGGTTGTGCAGGTAAGCCTTGGGTCTTGAAGCATCCATCCATCTCTTTGTGCCTAGGTGGACCTTTCCGCATGAATACTGGCACTTCTCCAGCATCATCTAGGCTAACCACTGGTTGCTCCAGGGCGCCGCTCAACCATCATCCACCCAGAGGTATGTTGAAAACTCAGAGTCTCGAAGTCTTGATCATCTTGTAGGTCTTGAAATTATTAACTCACAACTCTCATGAATCACACAACCAACCCCGTCTACTAATAGCATAGCAAAATTTAAATCAACGTTTCACGGGGCCAATGTGTCAAAGGGTTGAGGGGTGCCTACCACATGATACTACATCAAGTAACCAAGTTTCCAAATTACCTACTTTGCATGCAATTGGGGAGATGGTAGAACTAATGCAATAAAACATAGGTATACATGGTCAAAGTGACTTGCCTTGCTGACGATCCTCGTATTCAAGTGACTCTAGATAACAAGCTTCACACTCTGAATGATCTAACGAATCAAATAAAACACACAGTAAGCATAAACACAAATACAATTCATACAACAGCAAGGTAAACCAATATTTTCAACAAACAATAGCACAATCAAAAGGAAATATCACTCAAAGTATAAGACTCTAAAAATTTTGGTGTCAAAATCTCTACTAAGACATAACAAGTCAAAAATTTGTTTTCAACAACTAGACATTTAGATAACAGAAAAGTAAATATAAATTTTTTATTTGAAAACAGAAAGTATTTCATTATAAAAATAATTTTGTGCAAAAAGAGTTACTACAAATCTTTTTTCTAAACAATACTAATGGTGAAAATAAGATGTACCTATTCAAACTAGAGCACAAAACAATTTAAAAAAACAAATAGTTTATTAACAAAAAATAATACTCCTAATGTTGAATCAACAGAACCTAATGAAATCTAAAAACAAAATTTAAACTAATTCAGGTTCAAACTAAACTAAAATTAAAATAACTAAACTACATTAAGAACCAAACAGATTCTGTATTTGTTGTAAACCCTAACCAAATTTATCCTAAAAATTCTTAAACTATGTAGGATGATAGGTCTAACTAACACAAACCAGTGGCAAAAAGATTCACTCAAAAATAAAATTTTAAACTCATGTTATACAGATTTTAGTAATTTAAGAAAATTTGGTTAGATTCAAATGTTAAAGTTCAATTTTGAAATCTAAGCATACAGACATAAACTACAACATATTTTTGAACTAATGCAAAAGAATCAACTAAAAACACCAAATATTTTAAAAGATATGATAAAAACAAAAACAGAATACATTCTGTTTTCTAAAACAAAAAAGAAAAAGAAAAACTAACCTAACTAACGGACAGGGTGACGTGGCATGCTGTAATTGGCCGCGAGGGCGTGCGTGCGGGAGCTAGCGAGCGGTTGGCCGAGACTTAACGCATACTGGTTCGTTTATTAAATAGATCTAATCTCGCGCGTTGGATTGGGATCGGACGGCTACGGGTGGAGGTGGTGGCTTACAGAGAGGGGGTCGAGGTCTCTGGCGAGGTCGACGGCGGACGGAGGTCGGAAGTGCTCGGGGACGACGGTGCGGTGGTCGGGGGCAGCGTCCGAGAGCTTCAAACGGCGGTGGTGAGTCTCCGGCGTCGATTGGTGGCATCGGAGGGGGCTGGGGGTGAGTGTGGCGACTGGCACGAGCTCGGGGAGGTCCGGTGGGGTGCCGAACTCCGACGAGGGAAGAGGGGGTTTCAGGTGGGGAACGAAGAGCGGAGGGTCGGGGTTTATATAGGGGCGGTGCGGTGGTCGGGGAGGGCACGAGGGGCGAGATCCGCGGAGAGGGATCGCGGGCGACGTCGTCGGGCGCGGGGAAGGGGATGAGCACGTTGATGCCGCGGTCGGACGGTGGGTCATGCGCGTCAGTGAGGGGGGACGCGTGGTTAGCGTGTCGGTGGCCGACCCAGAATAGTTTCGGGAATTAAAGGCTGTGGGCCAGCCCGTTTCTATTTAAAACATTTCCTTTTCTATTTCCAGAGCAATAAAAACTCTTTTAATGCATTCAAAATATTTCCAAACATAGGAAATATATATATATCAAAATGATCAGGAGAATTAATGCTATTTAATGAACATTTTTCCTCTGTCATATTGAATATCTTTTTAAAAAATTTATTTTCAGAAAAATGCCTAATTGATTTTGAATCATTTTGAGATAAACTTTCAAACAACCCCCTGGTTTTATTGCTCAAATATTTCACCAAGATGCCCCTGGTGTGGAGTGTCCTGTTACTCCCCTCTTTGTTTGAACATTACCAAAGGTTTTCAAATAGGTGAAACAAATACATGGGAAAATTGAAATGGCCTTTCAGAATTTTCAAAAGAAGCACTTCAACAAATTCATTACATTCAAACAAAGAGATGATGATGCATAGCTATATTTCATAACATTTCAAAAATGAAATTTTGGGATGTTACACTAGGAAACCTTGACCATCTTTGATCAACGAGCTAGTTTACTAGAGGCATACTAGGGACAAAGTGTTGTCTATTTACCCACACATGTAATGTGTTTCCAATCAATATAATTATAGCATGGATAATAAACGATTATCATGAACAAGGAAATATATAATAATAAACACTTTATTTATTGCCTCTAGGGCATATTTCCAACACAAAGTGTTGTCTATTTACCCACACATGTAATGTGTTTGCAATCAATACAATTATAGCATGGATAATAAACAATTATCATGAACAAGGAAATATATAATAATAAATACTTTATTTATTGCCTCTAGGGCATATTTCCAACAGGGACTCCAAGGACCCGTGGATGGCGGCTTACCGTCAGGCGGTGGATGTCATCGCTGGTCACTTCAAGGGTTATGAGGTGGATCATATTGATCGTCGCAAGAATGAGCCGGCTGACGTCCTGTCAAGGTTAGGCTCTCAACGAAAGCCGGTGTCGCCTAACGTTTTCTTGGATGTCCTACATCACCCGTCAGTTAAGTTACCTTCAGAGGAATACTTGGCTATTCCTGACCCAGAGGGACAACTGGTGGCTGCTCTGCATGCTACTCCTGACTGGACCCTGCCTTACTTGGCGTACTAGACCCGTGGCGAGTTACCTGATGATGAAAATCTCACTAGACAGATCATCATACGGTCTAAGTCTATGACAATAGTCAATGGCGAGTTACATAAGTCCAGCATCACTGGCGTGTTTCAACGGTGTGTTTCACCTAAAGAGGGCAAGGAAATTTTGAATGAAATTCATGCTGGTGATTGTGGTCATCACGCCAGCTCCAAATCCCTGGTGGCACTTGGGGGCTACGTATGGCTCTTCAGTTTATCTACAACAAAGCTCCGACTCAACTTCATCAAGTTAAGCAGGCCGTTGGGGGCTACGAATGATTCTTTGAGCATCTAATCCTAAGTTGATAGTTGAGGCCTACAGGCTAAGTGTTTCTACTTCTACCAAGACTCGAAGACCCGGTTTCCCATTAGCGAATACTAAACCAGCTCTTAGGGGCTAAGTAAGGGTATAAGGAAAAAGAGCATGAGTACCTAATATTTCTTCTTCATCAAGCTAACAAGCTTGAGCTCCATGTTCCGGCTGATGGAGAGGCGGTTCAAATAGTCGGCATGCAGCTCATTAGCGGTTAACTTCTCCAGCGCGGGGAGTTCAAAATCCAGCTTCTCCGAGGCTTTAGTCTTCTCAGTATGTCTTGTCAAAACATGAGGCGGAGGATTGTGGAAGTCGGCGCCAGTAATGAGGACGTCCGGAGTAGTTGACTCATCAACAGCCTTTGAAGGGCTTGGTGGTTTGGAATTGGTCCTCGGAGGACTCTCAAGAATCGTGTCATGGGCCGTCGGCTCAGCAGAACGACGAGCTTCTTGAGGCGCCTCCTTGGAAGCCGCGGGGGGATCAGTGTGCGGTACGGGAGAATCTGGCTTGGTAGGCTCCGGCTCTCAAGCCTTGGGACCAGGGGTAGACCCGCTGGTCTTCCTTTGTTTTGCTTGGGCCCCGGAGAACGCAGAAGGTCATAAATTTTACAGATAGCAAAGACTCGGACATAAGCATGAGAGGCACGTACTCTGGGTTGATCTTTAGAGGCGGCAGAGTAGTCACTATAGAGTCGCTAGACGAAGGGGGTGATTCCTGAAAACAGTTCAAACAATATAAGACAAAGCCAAATTATAAAGGCAAAAGTGATAAAACAAAGCCAAGTTGAGTAAATACCTCAGCCGGACGCTTCCATGGAACCGGAGAGTTGGACAACCAGGCCATAAGGTCTTCGGTGCTGGTACTCCGTGTTTGGCATCGCGAGAGTTGCTGTTGCTTTTTCAAAAGAAAGTTGGGGTCTAAATAAGCAAGAGGATGAGAAAATGGGACTTTTCAGATGACCTGTCGTATCTTCTTTGGTGGAAGAGGTTCTGAGTCGGATGAAACGTAAGTTACCTCAGGAACGTTGGCATGGCTGGTCTCCGTTTCGTCCTGTGAAATATCACGGTCGATAAGGCGTATGAAGAGACAACCAAGAGAGTCAAGTTCTACCTCAGAGTCATCAGCTTCGGGCTGCTCTTGAGGGGCGGGTTTCTTCTTTCGGCCGCCGGCCTTGTCCTTTGATTTCTTCGCAGGAGGAACGTACTTCTTCTTCTAGAAGCCAGAATTAGCCTGAGAATGAAATCCGTCGAAAGAGGTTAAAGAGATTGCAAAATATATATGGATAGCTAACACAGAAGCAAAGAGATCGAGAGTCGCCCTTACGTGTGGGGCCGGGTTTGCGGCATAGAAAGGTGCTAACCCGATGGCCTGGCAAGACTTTGAAGACTCGTGCACAAGGCTTTTGATGGCAGCCACGATGTTTTCTTCTCACAACCGAGTAGCATTAAAGCAAAGGGGGTCATTAGCTTCGCCCGTATACTCGCACATGAGGCGGCTTCGCCGGCTTAGGGGCATGACCCTCCAAGAAATCCAGCGGTGGGTTAGATCAATGCCCGTCAGTCCATTAGCCATAAGGGTTTTAATCTTTGCGTGAGCGGGAGCATACTTCGCCTGCTCAAAGGCTGACAACTGGCCATGGAGCTCAGTTGTTGTCTTGAGTCGGGATGGACGATAACCCGGCAAGGAATGCTCTCCTTCTCGAGATGTGTCTTTGCAGTAAAACCAGGTCTTATTCCAGTCTTTAGGATGACTTGGCATTCGAACAGCCGGAAAGGTCACATCCCATCGCCTTTGAATGGAGATCCCGCCAAGCTCTAAACTTGGAACAGATGCCACCTCCGTCTGGCAGTTTGCATAAAAGAACTCGCGAAAGAGACCAACGGACGGCTCTTCTTGTAAGTAAACTTCACTGAGTATTTGGAAGTTGCACAGGTTGGAGACGGAATTGGGAGCGATGTCTTGAGGGCATAGCTTAAAGAAATGAAGGACGTCTCGGAAATTTTTTGAGCCGGGCAGGCTAAAACCGCGCACGAGGTGGTCCGCAAACACAACTACTTCACCCTCTTGGGGAATGGGTTTTAGTTCATTGCCTGGAACCCGCCAATGGATGACATCTTTGGCTGGAAGGGTCCCCGCGTCTATAAAATCCGTCAGGAACTCTTCAGTGACAGCAGATTCGACCCAATTGCATGAACTGGATGCATGAGACATGTTGGCGACTCAAAGTTGTGCAAGGTAACAATGTGTGGCGAGTTAGAAGGTGACAGACAACTAAGGGCGGCTAAAAAGTCTAAGCTCTATAAATCTAAGTTGCCGGAACGGTTTGATGAGAGTCGGAAGTTCACTGGCGAGTCAAGTTTGCAAGAAAATGAGGCAAATTTTACTAAGTGTGGAAAACAGGTTTCACAGACTATCTATGAAGTTATGGATCTACAAAACAGAGAAAAATTGGGTTTATTCTAAACCTAACGATGAACAGTTGAACCAGTGACGTTTGAAGACAGCAGAAAGAGCAACTACAAATCTGCACGGTGCTGTTATTAACTTCCTACGGTCTACAGCAATGGAAAAGAGGACATTATCGAGTTCGATGATCTATACACTATCTGACATTGCGGAGAGCTCGTGTTCTAGCGGCGGAGAAACTCCATGAAAACCCTACCGATAACTAGGTATCTAGGGGAGGAGAAGAACTCACCGGAGATGACGCGACGGACGCAGGTAGAGCTCTGGTACGATCAGGTTGATGCAGCGGCCTGGCACGACAACGACGAGGAAGCTTCACCGGACTGAGATACGCTGGAGCGACAGCATCGGAAGGTGGAAGAAGAAGCGCGAGCGGAGAAGGAAATGAAGACCTCCCTTCACGGTCGTATTTAACAGGCCAAAGGTGGAAACGGGCACGAGAATCCAAGCGACAAAGATTGATTGACCGACACGGACGCCTTGATTCTCGGGCCGTCAGTTTAATAGTGGAAAGATCCGTTGCGGACGTCAGGGAATCTTTTTGATAAATCTGGTGTGACGTCACGGCGGGTCATTTTCATCTTACTTTCAGGGGATAACAAGTGAGACTCGCCGCCAAGAGAGATGGAAGGTTGAAATGAGCAAGCTCAAATCAACCTGGGGCCTAATGTTGGGGATATCACCCCGTGGTGAGACCCGCCCAGGCAGGGTTGGGTCATACCTGGTGGCTCATAGGCCGGACCAAGGGTGGGCCTAGGAGACTCAAGCCCAATACGTTTGGCGTCTTACCAAGATGGGCCAAGGTGAGGCCCAGGCAGAGAAGGCATGAAGACCCAGGCGGATAAGCCGCTCAGAGACGGCTTGCTTAGGAAGGCAAGGAAACGTAGAGATACACTCATACACGTTGTAAAAGTTGGCATGAGACTTGTGTAACCCGTGGTCTTGACCTCCTATCTAAAGGCGAGACCCGGGGCGACTTAGACAGAAACCAACTAATCGAGAACTAGGTCAAGCAAATCCGCTCCCTTGTAATCGATACTCCAATCAATATAACACAAGCAGGACGTAGTATTTTACCTCATCTTGAGGGGCCGAACCTGGGTAAACTCGTGTCCTTTGTCCCAACCAACCCCTTTGAGTCCATCACCTTAGCGATGGCCTCGAATCTAAGTCCTCGGACATCTGCCGTGACCAAACCACGACACTCGGTTATTGACAGAATCCTCCAGTCGCTTCCACCTAGCTACAAGAGCTTTGTGATGAACTACAACATGCAGGGTATTGAGAACTCCATTCCTGAGTTGTACTCGATGCTGAAATCAGTGGAGGTCAAGATCAAAAAGGAGCATCAAGTGTTGATGGTGAATAAGACCACTAGTTTCAAGAAAGGCAAGGGTAAGAAGAACTTCAAGAAGGACGGTAAAGCTGTTGCCGCGCCCGGTAAGCAAGTTGTCGGGAAGAATAACAAGAATGGACCCAAGCCTGAGACTGAGTGCTTTTATTGCAAGGGTATCGGACACTGGAAGCGGAACTGCCCCAAGTACTTAGCGGATAAGAAGGCCGACAACGTTAAAGGTATAGGTGACATACTTGTTATTGATGTGTACCTAACCAGTGCTCATAGTAGCTCCGGGGTATTTGATACCGGTGCAGTTGCTCACATTTGTAACTCCAAGCAGGAGTTGCGGAATAAGCAGAGGCAGGCAAAGGATGAGGTGACGATGCGTGTCGGGATGGTTCCAAGGTCGATGTGATCGCCGTCGGCACGCTACCTTTACATCTACCTTCGGGATTAGTTTTAAACCTTAATAATTGTTATTTAGTACCAGCTTTGAGCATGAACATTGTATCTGGATCTCGCTTGATGCGACATGGGTACTCATTTAAATCTTAGAATAACGGTTGTTCTATTTATATGAGAGAAATGTTTTATGGTCATGCCCCGCTGGTCAATGGTTTATTTTTGATGAATCTCGAACGTGATGTTACACATGCTCATAGTGTGAGTACCAAAAGATGTAAGGTTGATAACGATAGTCCCACTTACATGTGGCACTGCCGCCTTGGTCATATTGGTGTCAAACGCATGAAGAAACTCCATGCCGATGGACTTTTGGAGTCTCTTGATTTTGAATCATTTGACACGTGCGAACCATGCCTCATGGGCAAGATGACCAAGACTCCGTTCTCCGGAACAATGGAGCGAGCAACTGACTTTTTGGACATATTACATACCAATGTATGCGGTCCAATGAGCGTTGAGGCTTGCGGTGGCTACCATTATGTTCTCACCCTCACTGATGACTTAAGCAGATATGGGTATGTCTACTTAATGAAACACAAGTATGAAACCTTTGAAAAGTTCAAGGAATTTCAGAGTGAGGTAGAGAATCAACGTGACAGGAAAATAAAGTGCCTACGATCTGATCGTGGCGGAGAATATTTGAGTCACGAGTTTGGCACGCACCTAAGGGAATGTGGAATTGTTTCACAACTCATGCTGCCTGGCACACCTCAGCGAAATGGTGTGTCTGAACGTCATAATCGCACTCTATTGGATATGGTGCGATCTATGATGTCTCTTACCGACTTACCGCTATCATTTTGGGGATATACATTAGAGACTGCTGTATTTACTTTAAATAGGGCACCGTCTAAGTTCGTTGAGATGACACCGTATGAGTTATGGTTTGGAAAGAAACCTAAGCTATCCTTTCTGAAAGTTTGGGGATGCGATGCTTATGTGAAGAAACTTCAACCTGAGAAGCCCGAACCCAAATCGGAAAAGTGTGTCTTCATAGGATACCCTAAGGAAACTATTGGGTATACCTTCCACCTCAGATCCGAAGGCAAGATCTTTGTTGCCAAGAATGGATCCTTTCTAGAGAAAGAGTTTCTCTCGAAAGAAGTAAGTGGGAGGAAAATAGAACTTGATGAGGTAATTGTACGTCCACTCGAACCAGAGAGTAGCGTAGCGAAGGAAGCTGTTTCTGTGGAGCTTGCACCGGCTGGTGAGGAATTTAATGATGATGATCATGACACTTCAGATCAAGTTGCTATTGAACCTCGAAGGTCCACAAGGACATGTTTCGCACCAGAGTGGTACGGGAACCCTGTCCTGGAGATCATGTTGTTGGACAACGGTGAACCTCCGAACTATGAAGAAGCGACGGCGGGCCTAGATTCCAACAAATGGCTTGAAACCATGAAATCTGAGATAGGATCCATGTATGAGAACAAAGTATGGACTTTGGTGGACTTACCCGATGATCGGCGGGCCATAGAAAATAAATGGATCTTTAAGAAGAAGACTGCCGCGGATGGTAATGTGACTGTCTATAAGGCTCGGCTTGTCGCTAAGGGTTATCGACAAGTTCAAGGAGTTGACTACAATGAGACTTTCTCACCCGTAGCGATGCTGAAGTCCGTCCGAATCATGTTAGCAATTGCCGCATTTTATGATTATGAGATATGGCAAATGGACGTCAAAACGACATTCCTTAACGGTTTCCTTAAGGAAGAACTGTATATGTTGCAGCCGGAAGGTTTTGTCGATCCTAATGATGCTAACAAAGTATGCAAGCTTCAGCGCTCCATCTATGGGTTGGTGCAAGCATCTCGGAGTTGGAACATTCACTTTAATGAGGTGATTAAAGCGTTTGGATTTATACAGGTTTATGAAGAACCCCGTATTTACAAGAAAGTGAGTGGGAGCTCTGTAGCATTTCTCATATTATATGTGGATGACATATTATTGATGGGAAATGATATAGAACTTTTGGAAAGCATAAAGGCCTACTTGAATAAGAGTTTTTCAATCAAGGACCTTGGAGAAGCTGCTTACATATTAGGCATCGAGATCTATAGAGATAGATCGAAACGCCTCATAGGTCTTTCACAAAGCACATACCTTGACAAGATATTAAAGAAGTTCAATATGGATCAGTCCAAGAAGGGGTTCTTGCCTGTGTTACAAGGTGTGAGATTGAGTACGACTCAATGCCCAACCACGGCAGAGGATAGAGAAAAGATGAGTGTCATCCCCTATGTTTCAGCCATAGGCTCTATTTTGTATGCCATGTTGTGTACCAGACCTGATGTGAACCTTGCCATAAGTTTGGTAGGGAGGTATCAAAGTGATCCCGGAGCGGAACACTTGACAGTGGCTAAGAATATACTGAAGTACCTGAAAAGGACCAAGGATATGTTTCTCGTATATGGAGGTGTCGAAGAGCTCGTCGTAAAGGGTTACGTTGATGCTAGCTTCGACACAGATCCGGATGACTCCAAGTCACAGACCGGATACGTGTATATTTTGAATGGAGGGGCAGTCAGCTAGTGCAGCAGCAAGCAAAGCGTCGTGGCGGCATCTACATGTGAAACGGAGTACATAGCTGCTTCGAAAGAAGCAAAGGAAGGAGTCTGGATGAAGGAGTTCATCACCGACCTACGAGTGATTCCCAATGCGTCGGGCCCGATGACTCTATTCTGTGATAACACTGGAGCTATTGCCCTTGCCAAGGAGCCCAGGTTTCACAAGAAGACAAGACACATCAAGCGCCACTTCAACTCCATTCATGATTACATTCACGAAGGAGATATAGATATTTGTAAAGTACATACGGATCTGAATGTCGCAGATCCGTTGACTAAACCTCTCTCACGAGCAAAACATGATCAACACCATAATTTTATGGGTGTTCGATACATCACAATGTAACAAGATTATTGACTCTAGTGCAAGTGGGAGACTGTTGGAAATATGCCCTAGAGGTAATAATAAAATGGTTATTATTATATTTCCTTGTTCATGATAATTTTCTGTTGTTCATGCTATAATTGTATTAACCGGAAACCGTAATACATGTGTGAATACATAGACCAGAACATGTCCCTAGTGAGCCTCTAGTTGGCTAGCTCGTTGATCAATAGATGGTCATGGTTTCATGACCATTGACATTGGATGTCGTTGATAACGGGATCACATCATTAGGAGAATGATGTGATGGACAAGACCCAATCCTAAGCATAGCACAAGATCGTGTAGTTCATTTGTTAAAGCTTTTCTAATGTCAAGTATCATTTCCTTAGACCATGAGATTGTGCAACTCCTAGATACCGTAGGAATGCTTTGGGTGTGCCAAACGTCACAACATAATTGGGTGTCTATAAAGGTGCACTATGGGTATCCTCGAAATTATCTGTTGGGTTGGCACGAATCAAGACTGGGATTTGTCACTCCGTGTGACGGAGAGGTATCTCTGGACCCACTCGGTAAGACATCATCATAATGAGCCACGGGATGATGTGTTACGGAACGATTGAAGAGACTTGACGGTAATGAGGTTGAACAAGGTAGACGGTAATGAGGTTGAACAAGGTATAGGGATACCGACGATCAAATCTCGGGCAAGTGTCATACCGGTAGACAAAGTGAATTGTATACGGGATTGATTGAATCCCCGACATCGTGGTTCATATGATGAGATCATCGTGGAGCATGTGGGATCCAACATGGGTATCCAGATCCCGCTGTTGGTTATTGACCGGAGAGGTGTCTCGGTCATGTCTACATGCCTCCCGAACCCATAGGGTCTACACACTTAAGGTTCGATGATGCTAGGGTTATAGGGAAATTGTGTACATGGTTACCGAAGGTTGTTCGCAGTCCCGGATGAGATCCCGGATGTCACGAGGAGTTCCGGAATGGTCCGGAGGTAAATATTCATATATAGGAAGTGAGGTTTTGGTCATCGGAAGTGTTTCGGGCATCATCGGTAACTTATCGGGACCATCGAAAGGGTTCCAGGGGTCCACCATGTGGGGCCATCGGCACCAGAGGGATGCGTGGGCTGAAGGTGGGAGGGAACTAGCCCCTAGGTGGGCTGGGGCGCCCCCACAAGGGCCCAAGGCGCAGCAAAAGGTGGGAGGGGGCAAACCTTAGGCACAGATGGGCCCTAGGCCCACCTAGGGCGCCGCCCCTCCCCTCTCCCTCTCTTGGCCGCCGCCCTAGACCCATATAGGGTTGGCCACCGGACCTAGGGTGGGAACCCTAGGGGCTGCGCACCCCCTCGTCCTCCTCCTATATATAGTGGAGCCCTTGGGGCTGTTGGAGGGATGCATCTCTCTCTCTCTCTCTCTCGGTGCAGCCCTACCTCTCCACCACCTCGTCCTTCATA